>CAHIKZ030000432.1:542500-575000 GCA_903632075.3 Acanthosepion pharaonis
TTTCACCTTTTTGATAGACTTGTGACTGGTGACGAAAAATGGATCTTTTATCGTAAAAATGTTAAGATCGTAGACAGTGCTTGGTAAAGGGAAGGACCCCAGCCACAGCCGAGAATGGAACTTCATGGGCAAAAAGCTTCTTCTTCAATCTGGTGGGATCGCCAAGGAATAATCCACTTTAAATTCTTACCACCTAATGCAACAATTAATACTCAAATATACTGTCAGCAATTAGAGCGTTTGAACCAAGCTTTTAAGGAAAAAGACCTGCTCTAGTGAATCGAAAAGAGGTGATGTTTCATCAGGACAATGCGCGACACCAATAATAAAGCAAGAATCACGTCACAAGAGATCGAAGAACCCTTGGGAGAAAATTCCTCATCCACCTTATTATTCCCGGATCTTTGCTTCAGACTATCATTTGTTTCCGTAGCTTACAGAATCATTTGAAGAAACAGCTTTTTGTAACACACAGGAAGAGGTTACACCTGACATTTGTGAGTTCATCGAATCAAATCCAAAAGAATTTTACAGTAATGGAATTAGTAAGCTTGTTAATAGATGGAAGTAAGTCATAGATAATCAGGGAAAATACATTGTTGATTGAATCTGTAATTAAATGTAACATTTGGTCACTTGTTTTCTTTATTCGAAATTCGGACAGAACTTATGGGATGACCTGATATAATTACTCTCCAGGCTTAACATAAGAATCGTGGTGAAAACGAAAATGACATTGCAGGTAAGGATCGGAAGCTCATGAATGATTGAAATTTAGTTCAAATAAATATATATTAATCCAGGATCATTTTTCAACTTATTCAAGATGATCTTCATCCTCTCTAACCTTCTAACTTTCCTTCCTGGACTAACAAGGCGCCTCACATATTTCACGAACTATTTCATTCTCAAATCTTTACACTGCTCTTTGAACTGCCATGGCTGAAACTCCTTTCTCACTTGCGAAACGTCTTCTGGATTAAGCTGGATCTTTTTTAATCGATCTCTTTATCTCTAAGTTGAAATGATGATCCCTCTGTATTCAGTTTTCCTCTCTGCTGTTCCCTCCTTTTAAACTTATTTACAATTCTCTTGATGAAGATGGAAGCCAGTGTATGAATGTTCGTACCATTACTGAAGGCCTGAATGAACTTTTTCCTCTCACCATTGCTCGTTTGGGAAGACAGTGGGACTGACACAAAACGATTATAATCTGTTCTTTTTCTAGCTGAATAACTTAAAGGACTTTTCAGCGATTCTTACGACAAATGGTGTCAAGTTGACTAAACGTCTTATCTGAAAACCTGACAAAAAGAAACGCAATTGGTTTAGTATTTTTTTAGATATTAAACATTTTGTGGGATTGATAATTATTCTGTTACACGATTATTTGACAATTTTGTTGCTACACCCGGTACATATATATATATATATATATATATATATATATATATATATATATATATATATATATATATATTTCTGAGATGAGGTATTATGTACATTATTTATATTATTCGGACTATTGTCCTCATCTTTGTCGCCATATTTATTACAACGTTTCGGCCGTTGTACGCTCCGGCCTTCTTCAGGTGGTTGTAATTTCGAACTGAACCCTTTATTTCGCTCACTGGGGTAGACTGTTCTAGTTTCACGTGCCATGTTTGATGGATGTCAGTTATCAGTTATCTCCTGCTAATTTCCTTCTGAAAGTTCTCCACTGCCTTAACAGGGTATTGAACTCACACTCTTTGGGTCCTGTCAAGCCTTTATCCACTGTGCCATGTGTGATAAATATGGCGACAAAGATGAGGAAAATAGGCCGAATATATATATATATATATATATATATATATATATATATATATATATAATAAAAGAAAACTCGAGAACAAAACGATGATGATAAAAGATTACAAGCTTGGTATTTGAAAGCCATTGAAAGTAACAAGTCAGTAGTCCGAATAATGTAAATAGTGTACATAATACCTCATCTCAGAAATATACGCAGATATTCAAATGCCGAAACGTTGTAATAAATATGGCGACAAAGATGAGGACAATAGTCCGAATAATGTTGAAATAGGTAAGTTGTCGCCATTTTATATTTTTAGTTTCGTGCATGCCCGTTGTTTGGTTTTTATTGTGTCGACTGCAGGGTATAGTAGGGTCTTTTGGCCACCGTCTGTGAGGAAAAAGAGCACCATGACGCAATTCGCTCCGCCATGAATTTGGAAACGGCATGCTGTACTACTTCGCATTCGCGACGGAAGCAACATTTCAGAGTGTTTGGTTGTCAATCTGAGGACATTGCACAGGATACGGAAAGAGCTGGATGAGTCTAATGGTGATTACGAATGCGTTTGAAGTGATCACTAGTGATTGCGACGTTATGCCTCCGTTCATCGTCACACAGAGGCCTCAGACTCAACACAGACGCCTACATCAAGTGGCGTTTAGATATTAAATATTTTGTGGGATGGACAATTATGCTGTTACACGATTATTTTCACAATTTTGCTGCTAAAACCAGTATATATATATATATATATATATATATATATATATATATATATATATATATATATATATATATATATACCCAAGTATATAATTGGGTGCTTATGTATTATAATCTGATTATGTTTGTGTTGTTTTACGCGTGAGTTTAGGACCCCATTCACACGCTTGGGATTAAAATGTATACATATATTGTCAGAGGAGCGGATGACGTAGCTTCTATTCTAACGTAATTTCAACGAAGAAATAATTTGAATAACATATGTATTTCTTCTTTTCTCATCAGTAATTTTATAATTTTAAACTTAATAGTGATTAAATTTGGATTTTAAAATTGGCAGTTTTTAATTTTAATATCAAATTTTATTATATAATTTAATAATTATTGGTTAGAATAAATTCTTTTTTTTAATATTACCCGTATTCTAAAGATCTGAATAGCTATTATAACATGACTTCGCTGTCAAGCTTTTTGAAATTTCCTATACTTGTATTTTGATTGGTCAATCTAGCTTTTGTAACAACGTTTTCTCCTTGCGAAGGATCGTTAATTAATTTGAAACTTTTAAAACCATTTATTTTACATTCAACATCATCACTTGATAAGACACCGGGGGTGTTGAAATAAAATGGCTATTCTTGTAGTGATTTTATAACATATTTATGTTATAATTTTAAAAATAAATAATCATTCATATATATATATATATATATATATATATATATATATATATATATATATATTTCTCTGTCAATATATAAGGCTTGTTCTTGTTCGATTTTACCATTTTTTCCCTCTTCTTTGTTCTGACGTAATTATTTTCATGTCCCTTGTTTTGCAATCAAGATGACATCATCACTCGGAGTCCAGTGTGAAAATATCCGGAGGGTTCATGATTGCTTTTTAATTAACGCACATGTTTTTCAGGAAATAGCTCTCTTTCTTGCTCTTTCATTGTTGGGATTTTTTTTTCATTTTCCTTCCCTACCTCGCGTTCCTTTCACTGTAAAAGGAAAATACATCTTCGCAGTAGAGATGAACAAAGAAATGTTATAATTAAAAAAAAATGTCAATTCTTGGCTGATCTTCTCCAATCTAAACCAGACCTTCTGTTACTTTCGGAAACCGGTATCAACGCCTAATGCGCATTAGGGGAGTTCACAGTCTCCAATACTGCGATTATGGAGTTGTTTTTTTATTCGCTTCTGTCATATAGGAAGAAAATGCGTAACTACTAACACCGAGGTTCGATAGTGCCATGTGTATAAATAGCGGTGTCAGGCTACTGACTGCAGGGATTATTGAGTTGAATATTGAATGATTTTAGAGTGGGAATATCCAGTCGAATTAGTGTGAATTATTGTGAGTCGATGATTTGGGTTTTGATTTAGTTAAGTCGGGCCGCGCTACTAACAAGGTATTCATAATGAATATGAATAACTGCCGACACCATGGTTCGAGCGTGACACTCTGGACTTATGAATATATGTTTTCCGCCAGGTGTATAAATAGCGGTGTCAGGCTACTGACTGCGGTGATTATAAAGTTGATTATTGAGTGATTATAGAGTGGAAATATCCAGTCGAATTAGTGTGAATTATTGTGCGTCGATGATTTGGATTTTGATTTAGAATTTACCGGACGTTAAGCCGAGCCGCGCTACTAACAAGGTAATCACTGAAATGGATGGTTAATTATCTTTGGTAGACTTTTACTTCTTTGCTCTTGTTAAATATTTATTTGCGGGTGTAATTAAATACTATTTTATCTTAACATTGAAGTTTTCCGCTATACTTAATTATTAACGGCCACCGTACGTCACAAAACTATCTATCTATCTATCTATCTAACATATAGAAAGAAAATGAGTAACTACCGACACCAATGTTCGATCGTGACACTCTGGACTTATGAATATATGTTTTCCGCCAGTTGTATAAATCGCGGTGTCAGGCTGCTGACTGCAGTGAGTATTAAGTGATTATGAAGTGGAACTATCCAGTCGAATTAGTGTGAATTATTGTGCGTCGATGACTTGGCTTTTGATTTAGATAAGTCGAGTCGCGCTACTAACAAGGTATTCATAATGAATATGAATAACTACCGACACCGAGTTTCGAGCGTGGCACTCTGGACTTATGAATATATGTCTTCCGCCAGGTGTATAAATAGCGGTGTCAGGCTACTGACTGCGGTGATTATAAAGGTGATTATAGAGTGAAATATCCAGTCGAATTAGTGTGAATTATTGTCCGTCGATGATTTTGATTTTGATTTAGGATTAATCGGACGTTAATCCTAGCCGCGCTAGGCTTAACGTCTAAGAAGTTATTCACTGAAATGGTCAATTATCATTGGTGGACTTTTACTTCTTTGTTCTTGTTAAGTATTTTAAAGACTTTTATGTAATATGAGCTTCATTATGACTTATCTAAGGTACCCCAGCAATACCGCATGATATCATCACTGATTTCCAGTCAGGGAGAAAGGATATCAGATTCAGATGTCATTTCCTCCTTTTCAATACAGATATACTCATCTTACATGTTATACATTAGACAAATCGTTGGAACAATACTAACATATTCTCCTTCGGTGTGTAATGTGGTTGCTTTTCAGTCATATCACTTGAAGTCTTCTCATAGCTTTTCATTTTTTTTCTAATATTTTTTCAATAGGATCCTCTCATTCACGGATAAGCGTTTTAGTATTTGTCATTTACAAAGAAAATGAGTAACTAATGACACCGAGATTCGAACGTGACACTCTGGACTTATTTGTACACTTGGCGGAAAACATATATTTTATTTGTACACCTGGCGGAAAACATATGAATATATGTTTTCCGCCAGGTGTACAAATAGCGGTGTCAGGCTACTGACTGGAGGGATTATTGAGTGACTATTGAGTGGAACTATCCAGTCGAATTAGTGTGAATCATTGTGCGTCGATGATTTGGATTTTAATTTAGGATTTACCGGACGTTAAGCCGAGCCGCGCTACTAACAAGGTATTCACTGAAATGGTTAATTATCTTTTATTGACTTTTACTTCTTTGTTCTTGTTAAGCATTTATTTGCGGTTGTAATTAAATACTGTTTTATCTTAACATTAAAGTTTTGAGTTATACTTAATTATTAAGGGTCACCGTATATAACAAAAGTAATGAACAGAGATATGAACAGACAAATAGATAGATAGATAGATAGATAGATATGAACTAATTTTAGACAGATAAAACAGATTTTAGATAGATAGATAGATAGATAGATAGATAGATAGATAGATAGATAGATAGATAAGAAGGAAGGAAGAAAACGAGCAACTACAGACACCGAGGTTCGAACGTGACACTCTGTACTTAATAATATATGTTTTCTGCCAAATCTATAAATAGCGGTGTCAGGTTACTGACTGGAGTGATTATTGAGTGACTATTGAGTGGAACTATTCAGTTGAATTAGTGTGAATGATTGTGCGTCGTGGATTTGGGTTTTGATTTAGGATTTACAGGACGTTAAGCCGGGCCGCGCTACTAACAAGGCATTCACTGAAATGGTTATTAACAGCCACCTTACGTCACAAAAACTTCTTATAACATATAAAACTAACACATTTTCACATTTGCAAATGTTTTAAATGCAAAAGTACCCGAGTTACGAAGGGTACCGTTCTTATCAAATCCTCATATTTTCCTGTCTTTTGTAATCCTTAATAAATTGTATCTTTTTGTTGTCTCTCCTGAACTTTGTTCCGCCATTCATTTACTCAAGTTCGCGTGAGAGGTTATGCATTATTTTCCTTAGTCCCTCTTGCTGTCAACCTGTCATGTGTGTATCAGATTTTCCAAGCCCTCTCTCCTCATTATGTTCCCTAGAAATTTTAACTGTCGCTTCCTGTCTCTTAGTTTTTCTTTCAAATGTAAGATTTTGCACTTTGGTGAAACCAATACAATATTCTATAAAAAAAGTTTCTTCTTCTATGTGCCGTGACACTTCAGGGCGTTAGGGATCATGGCTCTCCACAACTTCCTGTCCTTTATAGTTCTTAATAACTTCTGTCTTTTTGTTATTTCTCCTAAACCATGTTCAGCCATTCATTTGCCTTTTTGTTTCCTCTTCTAAACCTTACTCTGCCATCCATTTACTCAAACTCATTCCTCTTTCATTCTTCAACCTATGTGCCGTGTCCCTTCAGGGCGTTGGGGATAATGGCTCTCCACAATCTCCTATACTTTATAGCTCTTAATAACTTTCGTCTTTTCGTTATTTCTACTAAACTCTGTTCTGCTATTCATTTACTCAACCTAATTCTTCTTCTTCTTCTTCTTCTTCTTCTTCTTCTTCTTCTTCTTCTTCTTCTTCTTCTTCTATGTGCCGTGTCCCGTCAGGGCGTTGGGGATTATGGCTCTCCACAATTTCCTCTCCTTTATAACCCTTAATAACTTTTCTATATAAAGATGTGCGTTGCTATCCATTACCGTAATTTTTTCATTATGCTTGTAAATGCAAAACGGTTGACAATGTGCTGAGTGTTCATTAGAACGGGAAAATTTATCCATTATGGAATTTTTTTCTCTCTAGGTTATAATGTCATTATATAACGTCTTTATGCAAATACTTATACTAATCAATAACATATAGTTTTGTACCACTTACACCCCTGAAGATGATCATGGAAGAAGATCGAAAGTACTTAGGAAATGAAAATAAAAGAAATTTAAACAGTTTTAGCACATTTCTCTCATCATTTAACATCAATACACGGAAGGTTATTCGTGAGCATGAACGGATTTTATTAAAAATTAGCAGACATAATGTCTGTAATTTATTCAATATATATAAACTGTTAATTTGGGGGGAGATTCGAAACCTTAAATTTGACTTAGTGTCTGCTTACTTACTAAGTACACTAATTCCAATGCTACTACTACATAAACACGGAAGATTTCGAGAGACAGAACAATTTATTGAGAATTGAAGAAAATATTGTTCAAGGAAATGGTTCCTCACGGGCCACACTAAATTAAGCCACGAGCCATATGTAGGCACGTTATTGAGAAGCCGTTCCAACAGGTCGTTGCTCTACATAAAATGGTCTGTACTAATGCCAGACTATACACAGCTTTGTAAATAACTTTGAGATTTGTTACATGGTAAATATTTGTTCTTTTGTGGAAAAAAAAAAAAGATTTTTCTCTTTCTCTTTTTTTTTTTTCATTATTTATTTATTTTTGTTTTCAGTTGAAAGAAGCTCGATGAATTTGAGAATGGAACTTTGAAAGATTTATTTTGTTATTGTTTATCGGTTTTGTTTTGCCGAACAAATCTCAAGCAGATTTGTTGCTATGCCGATGTCAAAGAAACATGTCCGTTTGCTGATATCCAATTGGATTTGATTTCACGTCTTTCCTTCTTTTTTTTTTTTACTGGAGACTGAAAAAAAAAACATTTGTTCCATACACAGCACAAAATAAAACGGAAAGTTAAACTAAATCAAAGATTAAAAAAAAAAATTTAGACAGAATATAATTAATTTCAACGAAACGAATCAACAAACACGAATATCCGAAATTCTGGTTATTTAAATCTGTAATGCTTTTATTCAGAGCGTAAATACTTTTGATAGTGGCTCGAAATGAGAAGCCAGAGGTCTGAGTTCGAGTCCCAGTCGATCTCGTTATGTTCACTTTCACCCAAATACCCTTGAGAAAATTTTGAAATGGTTTCTTACGGGCCGCATTAACATAACCCACGAACCATATGTAGGCACGTTATTGACAACCCGTTCCAATAGGTCGTTGCTCTATATAAAATGGTCTATACTAATTCCAGACTATTCCCAACTTTATAAATGACTCTGAAATTTGTTACATGGTAAATTTGTTCTTCTTTTGTGGAAAGAAAGATTTTTCTCTTTCTCTTCTTTTTCTTTTTTTTTCATTATTTATTTTTGTTTTCAGTTGAAAGAATCCCGATGAATTTGAGAATGGAACTTTGAAAGATTTAGTTTGTTATTGTTTATCGGTTTTGTTTTGGCGAACAAATCTCGTCTCCCCATAGCTATGGATTAAACAGCAGTGAAAACCGGCATCTCTTGTCGTGTTTGGAAAACAGTCTAGAAGAAGAAGAACCCTTAAGAGAAAGACAGTGACTGAGAGAACTCGATTCGATTTACCAAAGAGTTTTGCATTATTAGCCGTAATAGTCACTGTAATAGCCGTAATAGCCACACACACACACACACACACACACACACACATATATATATATATATATATGTATGTATGTATGTGTGTGTGTGTGTGAGGGTTATGACACTTTAGTAACCCTATGTTCCTGTGTCATAAATCGATTAATTAAAAAAAATAATTAAAAGGCATTAATTTGTTGTCAGAGCGCAGTACTGTCTTGGAGGTAAGAACTCTTCATTTTACTTTTGGCTTCTTTTTCTTTTATTATCCTCTCTCTTTAATAGTAGTTTTTTTAATTATATTTACTAACATTCAGTAAGTAATTGCTTCTTAGTAGCTTTATTGCCTTGCTTGGGGTGAAATGAAGCAGTTTCTATAGGGTGAATTGTCTGAAGGAAAAAAAGACCAACGCACAAGACGAACTTGAGATATAAAGATCGTACCAAGAAAACACTGATAAAGGTCACCATCATGCAAAATACTCCCTCTAGATTAGTGGTCCTCAATCTTTTTGAAGTCGGGACACACTTGAAGTCCTGCCAATAATTGTAGGCGCACTATATATAAATTTCGGAAAAGTAGGTTATAATGAAGTCAAATATTGTAGAAAAGAAATAATGCAATAAAAAAATATAAAATGAAATATGCATTAAGTTTATTCATTCTTGTGTTTATGAGAAACATGAGCCTGAAGAGTTTCAGCGATTTTTTTTCAATGTTTGGGCGTATATTTGATAGGCAAACTCTCATTTCTTCCTCAAAACATTGAAGAGTTCTTCTCTTGTTGCACTTAATTGATAGGCTAACTCTCATTTCCCCCTCAATACATTGAAGAGTTCCTCTCTTTTTGCACTTAATTGTTGTGAGAACAGAAAGGCCGAATTCACATAAATAGGAACGAGACGGGCACTGCAGTATAATAAAGTAAATATATTTATTTCTTACATCGAGTGAATACAAACGATTTTTCAGGATGCAACGGATTAGTAAACTATTTAAAAATACCAACCCCTTATTTAAAAGTTTTAAAAATATAATAAAAATTCAACTATAACATTCTGTATTTCATTTTTTTTTTATCTACCGGTATTAATATGTATATTAGTAACGGTAGATACTAAATTAATTACTAATAATTCATATTAGTAATAACTTGCAATAGAGCCCGGCGTTGCCCGGGGATGTAACAGTAAGAGATAGATCAAGTATCGACCATCATAAAGACTGAAAAATAAAATTGACAAAGATTGTTGTTTAAGGTTGACGGACACGCATGTCTTAATTAGTTTTTTTTTTTTACGAATTGGTCAAATCCAAACTCAAACGAAACATTGTTTTCAATCGTTATGAGTCTACCGATTGAATAGAATTTTTATTATAAACAATTGTCTTGTAAATGGAATTTTTAAAGCATTGTGAATGAAAAATAAAGAAAAAAGTGTGCAAGACAATAAGAAACACTACCTGCCAAAAAAAAAAGGTGAAGTTTTGTTGAAATCGGTTGAAAAATGTAGGAAATCCGATCCCATATATAAACGAAGCCACACAAACAACCTGGGTTTTATAATAAGTATAACTCGATATGAGTTGTTCCCCTTTCATTCTCGCGATGCCTCTTAATGCCCTTTTCAAATTGATTTCGTGCAAAAACAATTGTGTTTTTCCAATTTTTGGCGCTGTCAGAACCACCGCAAGGTAGTTTTACGTAGTCCTGTGAAGTTTTGTTGAAATCGGTTGAAAAATGTAGGAAATCCGATCCAATATATAAACGTACAGACACACACACAACCTGGGTTTTATAATAAGTATGATACGTTGCTAATATTTCATATTAGTAATAATACGTTACTGATAAAGTCGAATTCACATAAATATGAACTGCAGTATAATAAAGTATATTCATTTCTTATATCTGGACACATATTTCTTTGTAATGCCAGGGCGCACCTAGACATCTTCCAGGGTACACCAGTGCCACCCGGCGTATCATTTGAGAAGCACTGATGTAGATTATTCACCCTGGAGGAAAGCAGTGTACAGCAGTAAGAGAGATGTTGAACATATTTGTGTTCTAGCATGAAAAGCTAAGCAGACATTCGTACGGGTCTTGTTATTAATTTCCCTGAAAGCCTCACTACAAAATTTGATTTAACATTCTACCAATGACTTCCGTCTCCCTAAGCAAAGCATACCTCATAATTCATCAATTTCTACATGCAGTGAGTGTATAAATTATTGTACCGCAGTTGGTAGACTAAAAAGACAATGGAAAGTTGTTCTACTATACCTATAATGGATATGTTCCCATTCGCATAAATACAGTAGTAAATAATGTTTGTTGCTCTGCAGTTGGAGATTCGTCTCCAGCTGTGCTGGTTAAACTCTCTGCCTCCGGGCAGAGAGGATCTCCAGACGAGGCTAAGTCGAAGGGTAGAGTCTCGTCTCGAGAAGCAGCTACCCGATCCCGGGAATTTTTGGCCGAGTCTGCAGGGTCGGATAACCCACATTAAATTCGATCTTGTGGCACATCTGATCGCGTGGGGTGGTTGGTAGATATCCTGCAGTTGGAGATTCATTGTGGAATTCACTTGACTCACTTCTAGCAGTTGACTACTACTTCTACGCGCCGCTCGAAAATCTTATATGTGTTGTTCTTGTCCTAAGTATTATCGTTCATTACTAACCTTCGTTTGATTATTCTCTAGGTTACAATAAAAGTTCAAGAACATATTAATGGAAAAACTTTCTAAAAGAATTGACGTAGCTTTCCTATTTTTTTCTACAAATATTTTCATGGCAACTCATCTTGTAAGCTTTTTTTACCTCCTTTTCGTAACGCTCTGCATCGTAGTGACATTGCTGCCTTAATTGGGGTGAAATGATTAAATAGGTGTTGTAGAGTAGTTTTCACAGTGGAGGCTTGTATTTCAATAAGTCGTCCTAAATTAGGTTCGACGTACAAAACGTTAGGAACTTGGAAATAAGAGTTGATGACGCAGCAATCTAGTTGTGATGGTTGGTACTTCAATGTCCGATATCGACTGACTCGCTCAACACCACTGAGCCCAACTGGCCCGCTACTACTACTACTACTACTTATTATGTGTGGGAGAGTCTATTATTAATAGGTACGTCAGGCATGCTAAACATGGCGTCGAACGTTGCCAGATTTGCGCAAGGGAAGTTTTTAAAAACTCGTGTTCACTCAAAACAAGGTAATAAAGCCACTGAGACACAAAGGGTTATTGTGTGCCGAAGATTTAGAAACAGAAACATTACTAATGAGCGATAACAAAATCAGGAATCAGGAGGACAGTACATAGCGATTAATATCGCATTAAAATTTTTAATGATTAAAATTGGCTGGAAATCATGAAGCTGTGAGGGAGTTCTACAAGCGAAAAGTACCAGAGAAGAAATTGTTAGCATAGAACTTACGGTTACATCTAGTCAATTCAGTTGTAAATTGATGAGACCTTGCCATCAAATCTTGTAATGCGCTTAAATTCATAAAGTCAAGGTACCATAATGCAAGATTCGTCCGAACAATTACCATGAAAGTATATATAGAAAAGGCACTGATTATTATATAATGATACATTTATATGAGTATAAAACTGGATGTAATTGCTGTTCACCTCAAGGTAATAAAGCCACTAAGACGCAAAGGGTTAATGAGTGTGAAAGAATAATAAAAAAAGAGAAACATTACTAAGGAGGGCGAACAATAGAAAAGTAATCAAGAAGACATTAGATAACGATTGACAAAGTTGGCTGGAAAGCATGGAGCCGGAAGAAAGTTCCACAAGCGAGAAGTGCGATAGAAGAAATTGTTAGTATAGAACTTACGGTTACATCTAGCCATCTCAAATGCAAATTAATGTGACCCTGCCGCCAATATTGCAATGCGCTTAAATTCATAAAGTCTACGTACCATAGTGAAGGATTCGACCAAACAATTATCATGGAAGTATTTATAAAAAGGTACTGATTATTGTATAATAATGTATATATATGAGTATAAAACTGGATATACTTGCTGTTCACCCCAAGGAATAAAGCCACTAAGACACAAAGGGTTAATGAGTGTGAAAGAATGAGAAAAAAGGGAAACATTATCAAGGAACGAGAACAATAGAAGAGTAATTAAGAAGACAGTAGGTAACTACTTGCAAATTTGGCTAAAAAGCATAAAGTTGGAAGAATGTTCCACAAGTGAGAAGTGCGATAGAAGAGACTGGCAGCATAGAACTTACGGTTACATCTAGCCAATTCAACTGTAAATTGATGAGACCTTGCCGCCAATCTAGTACTGCACTTAAATTCATAGTCTAGGTACCATAGAGGAAAGTTCATCCGAACAATTACCGTATAGTAAGTATATATATATCGTGGTATACAAGAGAGTTGTAAGGCATGCAGATCGAATCAGCCCAATCAAGGATACAGTTTATCTGTCATATATACATGAGACCTATAATATATGTTTAGTCTCTTTTATTGCTTCTTGTAATACACAAATCCTAGTTACCTATAATCCTACCCATGTAACACCCGTAAAGGAATCTTATCCATTGCTGGATCGCGGCATTTCGTCTGTGGAGAAGGCGTTGTAGGGTGGGAAATAATTCATTACCATATTCAAATTTTGTGATGCTTTGATTCTGATCCCCGTCCTTCTCTATATCCTTTCCTCAAGCACCCCTCTTTACTCTCTCTCTGTAACCCCCTTGCGTGCTAGTGGGACTCCCGCCTTGCTTGGGGGGAAATGCTTAAAAATAAACCACATCTGTCTATCTCAACTGTAAAATGATGAGATGTCACTGCCAGTCTAGTCTTGCGCTTAAATTCAAAATGCTTACGAACCATCCGAAAAATTACCATGAAAAATATTTATGAAAATGACACAGAGAGGTTACATTATGGCGGTGGGCAGGTGACTGGAGCCGAGCCTCTAGATCAGGGCCAATAATATTGCTGATTCTTCTATTGTTTAATATTATTTTTGACTCCGTTATCCATGATGTCATTTATAAATTTCATTGGGTTAAGCCGCATTTTGTTGAAAAATGTCCAGTTTATTTGCGTCTTCCCTATATTGATACAGAAGGTGAGACTTTATCTAGACGAATTTCACGTTTGATTAATAGCTGTTCGGCTAATGTTCGGGTAATATTTGTTACCCGTCCTGTTTTCTCTTCCATTCGTAAGGGCGTCCTCTCCGTCCCTATCATGTTAATTCAGTGATTTATCTATATAAGTGTAGTGGACTCGACTACATAGGGAGGACGTACCAGCGTTTGGATTTGAAAATAAAGCAACACTTAGCCCCGACCAGGATTTTGAATCCGGATGCCAGGAAGAGCCAACAAACCAATACTTCTGGCTCTGCTATTGCTGAGCATATGATAAATAGTAAGAAATGTGTGCTTAATTTTAGTGGTGACCGTTTTTCGATTTTATCTAGGTCCCACTCCTCATATCACCTCAAGTTTCTAGAGTCATTGTATATCAGATCCCGTGGGCCTTCCCTTTGTAAACAGAGAGAATGCTTACTAGGTCTGAATGTTATTGGACTCTAGTTTCTTGAAATTCATTTTTTACCCCATTCTATTCGTTAATTTATTTTACACGCTAATATATTTTTTTACATCCCAGAAAAATAAAGTTGATAAGTCCTGGGACGAAACCGGTTGTTCTTTTTTAGCTTTTTTTTTTTTTTTAAAAAAAAAAAAAAATGCCATATAAATTCTGCTTTTTCTAGTTATTGTTAAATTTTGTACTATAAAGAAAAAATTATTTAAATATTTTTATTGGAAAAAATCTCTAGCCTCTTTTATTACATCTTGTAAAACACAAATCATGGTATACCCGTAATCCTGCCCATGTAACACCAGTAAATGAATCTTATCCATTTCGATCAATAACTATTCATCAATATATTAAAATAATTAACTTTTCACACTTTTACGAATTTTCTGCATGGAAATCAGACTGAATAAGTCCAACGCCATATTTGATCAAATTATCCAATCTTTAATCAAGCTAGACTTGCCATGTTGGATGCTAGAACCAAAGAATTAATTAATTTACTGCCAAATTAATTATTGTGCCTTTAAATTAAATGCGGCATGTCAATATTAGTCACGGTAAGAATTATCTCCCTTTGCTGTTAAGTGGCTAAAAGTTCGTATCGTTCGTTCGCTTGTAAATTGGGTGATGCTGTTAAGAATAACACAATGTAAACAAGAGACATTGATTTATTACTGATGTTGGCAATATGATGTCAGTTGGGGGGCAAGTGGAGCGGATTCAGGGTGATAACCGCGCAGCGGGGTGGTGGGAGTGAGATATGAGGTGTTTGGGGGATTTATTGTGGCATATTGAGAAAAGAAAGATAAAAATGGAGAACGAGTGGAAAAGAGAGAATAGTTAGAAGAAAGAAAGAAACGTGAATAATGAAATGAAAAGAGAGAAGAAAGAAAAAAGAAAGCAGAAAAGAAGGAAAGAAAAAAAGAAAGAAAAAAAGAAAGAACTAAACAGAAAGTAAAAAGAAAGAAAGGAAAAATATAGAAAAGGTACAAAAAAGAAAGAAAACTGTACGAAAGAAAGAAAAATGAAAGTGCAAAGAAAGAAAGAAAAAAAGAATAAAGAAAGTTAGAAAGAAAAAAAAATTACAAATAAAAATAAAAAAGTAAGAAAGAAAATGGAAGAAAGAAAATATGAAGAAATAAATAAAAAGTACAAAGAAAGAAAGAAAAATAAATGAAATAAAGAAAGAAAAGATAATGGAAGAATAGACTAAGAAAGAAAGAAAGAAGAAACGAATATACAAGAAAGCAAGAAAGAAAAAGAAAAAGAAAATATAAAGAAAGAAAGAAAGAAAACGTACAAAGAAAGAAAAGAGAAAGAAAGAAAAGATAAAGGAAGAATAGACAAAGAAAGAAAGAAAGAAAGAAAGAAAGAAAGAAAGAAATGGCGAATATAAAAAAGAAAGTAACAAAGAAAAATGAAAGTTCAAAGAAAGAAAGAAAAAGAAAGAAAATATAAAGAAAAAATTTAAAAAAGTAAAAAGAAAGAAAGACAAAGATAACGGGAGAATAGATTATGAAAGATATAAATAAAAAAAACGAATATAAAAGAGAGAGAGAGAGAGAGAGAAAGAAAGAAAGAATGAAAGAAAGAAAATTAAGAATAAATATAAATGAATATTGAATAAAAAGAGAAAAATTAAAAGAAAGAAAAACGAAGAAGAAAGGTTTATGAAAGCATAGTTAAGAAAGAAAGAAAGACTGAAAGAATTAATGAACGAAAGTAGAACAAAATATCACAAGAAAAATATTACTAAAAAGAACGAAGAAAAGAAAGAAAAAAGAAAGAAAGAAGGAAAGAAAGAAAGAAAGAAAAAAGAAAGGAAGAAAAGATAAAGGGAGTATAGACTAAGAAAGAAAGAAAGAAAGAAAGAAAAGACGAATATAAAAAGAAAGAAAGAAAAGATGAATGTTCAAAGAAAGAAAAGACGAATATAAAAAAGAAAGAAAGAAAAGATGAATGTTCAAAGAAAGAAAAAAGAAAGAAAGAAGGAAAAAAGAAAGAAAGAAAAGACGAATATAAAAAAGAAAGAAAAAATGAAAGTTCAAAGAAAGAAAAAAGAAAGAAAGAAAGAAAAGATAAAGGGATAATAGACTAAGAAAGAAAGAAAGGAGAAAGAAAAAAAGACGAATATAAAAAAGAAAGAAAAAAGAAAAAAATGAAAGTTCAAAGAAAAAAAAAAGGAAGAACGAAAGAAAAGATAAAGGGAGAATAGACTAAGAAAGAAAGAAAGAAAGAAAGAAAAGACGAATATAAAAAAGAAAGAAAAAATGAAAGTTCAAAGAGAGAAGAAAGAAAGAAAGAAAGAAAGAAAGAAAGAAAGAAAGAATGTAAACTACAACTACAAGAGAAAGCCTGTAAAACGCAAATAACAACTCTGCGCATGTCCTTTCAAGTCAAAGTTGAAAAAAAAAAATATAGAAAAAAAGGATCCTGGATCCGACGTGTTCTGGAAAATCTCAAACCCAATTCTCAAGAGATGCAAAACTGTCAGTACCTTCCATTTTAAGTAGGTCTGAAGTTATGTCATTCTCATCAGGTAAGGTTAAGTTCTTTGCAATCAATTTTGCTTCTAACACCACGTGAGACGACAAGAGCCATTCCTTACATGACTTCTCCTCTCTCACTGAATACAAGCTTTTTTAAAATAAAATCAATTTCACCCCAAGAAAGGGAGTAAAGCCACTAAGATACAAGAGGGTCACTGAGTATGAAAGAATTAGAAATGAACAGAAGAATTATTAAGGAGCGCGAAAAAATAAAATAGTAATCAGGGATATAGTAGATAATGAAATTTTTTTAATCGGTATTACTTCAAGCAAGGCAGTAAAGCCACTAAGACGCAAGCGGTTTAGGAACAGAAACATTAGTAATGAGTAGAAAAGAAAAGAAAAATCAGGAGGATAGTAGATAGCGATTAACATTGCAGTTACATGTTTGCAGATTAATGTTGGCTGGAATGCATGGAACCGGAAGTGGTTGCCACAAGCGAGAAGTGGGAGAAAAGAAACTGTTACCATAGAAGTTATGGCTGTGTTCCCCAAAGCTCTATCCTGGATTCTACACTGTTTCTGATCTTCAGCAACGATCTTCCTGATCTCATCAGTTCTCAAGTAGGCATCTGTACAGACGACACTACAATTTACTTCTGTCTTAAAATCCGACATTGTTGACAAAGATAACCTGGCCGTTGGTTTCGAAAAGGACCTCGAATCTATGGTTGACTCGCACAGGAAATGGCTTGTAAATTTTAATGCCTCCAAAACGAAACTGCTCTCATTTACCCACCATAGAGAAACCTTCCTGCCTCCTTGGCTGATGCGCAACTTCAACATCTCTACATTCTAGGTCACACGTTTTCCAGTGACCTGAGGTAGAACAATTACATTGAATCAATAGCTACATCTACTGCAAGGAAAGTTGGTTCTCTGTGTCGCGCCAGAAGGTTTTTCCCGCCTGAGTCCATCCTTCAAATCTACAAATCCACCATTCGTCCATGCATTGAATAATGTCGCCATATATGATCTGGTGCCCCCTGCTGTTCATCTCAAAAATCTCTGCAAAATCCAAAGACGGATATGCAATGTGATAAGTCCTGATCTGGCATCTCGACTACAGTCACTTTCTCACAGACGTAATCTGGCTCCCCTCTGTCTTTTTTACAAATATTTCATGGCAACTGCCTTGACGAGCTACTTTCACTGCTACCCAAACTGCATGAATTTAAGCGTGCTACTAGGTTGGCATCACGCTTCTACTATTTTACTATCGAAACAGTTAAATGTAACCGCTTCTTCTACTCCAACAGCTTCTTCTCTCGCACTTACCGACAGTGGAACCCCTTCCCTCATACTTGCTCTCCTGATAACTATAATCTTCAAAAATTTAAATGTAATGCCAATCGACATCTTGTGATGCCTTGATCTTGATTCCAGTTCTTCTGTTTACCGTTTCCTGAAATACTCCTCTTTACTCTTACTTTCTCTCTCTGTAACCCTTTGTGTGCTAGTGGCACTCACGCATTGATTGGGGTGAAATGGTTTTTAAAAAATCTAGCTAGCTCAAAAGTAAATTGATGAGATCTCGCCACCAGTTTAATCTTGCGCTTTTCAAAAAGTTTAGGAACAATAGCAGTGAGCTCATCCGAACAATTACCATGAAAGTATTTATGAAAATGACACAGAGAAGAAACCGTACGGCGGTGTGCAGGTGACTGAAACCGAACTGCCAGATCAGGACCATTAATATTGCTGATTCTTTGAGTCTTATCAAGGAGCTCCAGACAAACAGCAGGAGCACTGGACCATATATGGCAGTAATATTCTAAGCATGGACGATTGCTAGAATTATATATGCAAGATTTTCATTTTTGAACATCAAAGTTGGGAGGAAAGCAGGGACCCTGAAGAGTGTTCTTAAATATTCACATTTTCCTTATTAAATGCCCCAAAAGTTTAAAATTTTATTTTTTCCATTTTTTTTCTTCATTTTCAAAAGCACTTCTCAAATATGCGGTTGAGTTCCACAACGCAAAAGCTATATTTTTCTTTATTTTTATTGGTCTTAAGATTTTGGAAAGCAGTGTATATATATATATATATATATATATATATATATATATATATATATTTAATTTTTTTAATAAAATTATAACATAAGTATGTTATAAAATCACTACAAAAATAGCCATTTTGTTTCAATACACTCTGTGTCTTATCAAGTGATGATGTTGAAAAGAAAATAAATGGTTTTAAAGTTTCAGATTAATAAACGATCCTACACTAGGGGGGAAACATTGTTACAAAAGTTAGAATAACCAAAAACGTTAATATAAAAAAAAAAAAAAAGGAATAGAAGGGGAAAAGAAAGAAATATATATACATGTATTGTCAAATGACCGGATATATTGTAGCGTCTTGTCGAACGTAATTTCAATGAAGAAATCAATTGAATAAACATATATATTTTTTCTTTTCTCAATAATTTTGTAGTTTTTAAACTTAATAGTGATTAAATTTGGATTTTAAAATTGCCAGTTTTTAATTTTAATATTAAATTTTATCATATAATTTTATAATTATTGGTTAGTATAAATTATTTGTAATATTACACGTATTTTAAAGATCTGAATAGCTATTATAACATGATTTCGTTGTCAAGCTTTTGAATCTTTCTATACTTCGTTTTTGATTGGTTATTCTAGCTTTTGTAACAATGTTTCCCCCTAATGTAGGATCGTTAATTAATCTGAAACTTTTAAAACTATTTATTTTATTTTCAACGCCATCACTTGATAAGACACAGAGTGTGTTGAAACAAAATGGCTATTTTTGTAGTGATTTTATAACATACTTATGTTATAATTTTTTATAAAAAATAATTACATCTGCTCTACTTTGTACTGAGCACTCTTTTAAGAATAGTAATTGTTGGTTATTGGAATTCATTCCGTATATACCAATTATATACTTGGGTATATATATATATATATATATATATATATATATATAGCCTATGTATATACATTTATATTTATTTTATTAAATATAAATAATATATTTATAATTATATAAATTAATATATTTATTAATACTTATATTTATTTTTATTCAAAAAACTTTTTAAAATATAATTTTACTCATTTTTAAATATAAATTATTTATATATGACTTATTTTGAAATATAACTTGTTTTTGGAATATGATTTTTTACTTTTAAGTAGGATTTTCTATTTTTAAATATAACGTTATCTATAGAGTTTAAAGTATTTTTTAATTCTTCTCTTAGATTTAAATTAACATTTCATTCTTCATATAACGCCAGTCTAATGTCATAAGTTTAATAAGCAGGGTTAATTTCATAAAACGTCGCTGGAAATATGCTTATACCCCATATGAGGTGATTTGGTATTCTATTGTGTATTATTTTTTTCTCTGTAATAATAAATACATTGAGCTCCTTTTGTGGATCAGTTTTAATATTTTATATTCACTTGGATTATATACCAACGGATTTATTACCTTTACTATCTCTCACTCTCTCTCTCTTTCTCTCTCTCTCTCTATATATATATTAACAAGAAGAGAGATACCGCAAACTGCACAAATCGTGTAACAGCATGGGATAATTGCTCTTCCCACAAAATCTTCAATATCTAAAACACGACCGAGTTTCATTTTTCCAGGTTTTCAGATAAGACGCCATCTTGACACCATCTTTCGTAAGGATCACTGAAAAACTCTTTGAGTTATTCAGTTAAAAAAAGAGAACAGGTTAAAGTTGTTTTGCGTCAGCCCTACTATGGCTTCCCAACTGAGCAATGGTGAGAGGAAAAAGATCACTCAGGCCTTCCGAAATGGTACCAACATTCATACTTCCATCTTCAAATTGCATTCAAGAAACATCAAGACAGCGGTGAATTTAAAAAAGGGGGTACAGTAGAGAGGATATCTGTACCAGGAGGTCACATCGGCAAGAGGGATCATCATTTCAGCTGAGAGCTAAACACATACTTGTTGCTCAAAATAGAGCCCAATAGTATTATAAAATCCTCGGAGAATTCCAGTAAGATATCTTTAATCATTTAATCAGCGACCTAAATCTTAATCATTTCTAAGATACAACGGTTAAAAGCTTAATCTAACAATTGGACAATTTTGGTGTTACAACCGATATATATATATGAAGAAATATAGTCTTAAGGTATGCTATATTTATGGAATAAAGTGCTCAATATCAGAGATAGAGCGTGTAAATATATAAAAGTGAACATAGAAGTCAACACTTAGAGGCGACAGTCTGTTTCATGCTATATGCAATCGTCAGGCCACATATGCTGTTATTTTTCTCGGCTATATACGGGTTAGTGGTGCATTGTGGGTATTCTATTATGGCGGTTATTTTACCGGAAGTCGTTTGTTTATTTATTTGGGTCAAATTATATTGCTTGTTTTTATTTTTTTGTTTCTTATTTTATTTATTTATTTATTAACGTAGTAAAAATTTGTTTATATCACTTATTTAACAGTTTTGTTTTGGTTTGAGAGTTTAATTAAAGCTATTTGTTCAATTTTGGGGTTGATTGTTGTGGTTCATTCTAACTATTATTTTGGCGGGGACAGGTTTTAATTGATTATCTTTATTTGGGATTGGTTTGTTTATTTATTTACTTGGATGAATTTAGGTCAATTTATTTTACTTGTATATTTTCGGTTTTTGACTTTTAAGCAACATAGTATTTATTTATTTTTTTATTTCTATTTTTTTTATTAGTATATTTATTTGTTTTTATTTTATTTTTTCCGTTTTTCATTTTTTAGGTTACGGAGTAAAAATTTATTTTCATGCCTGCATTTTGAGATGAGCTCGGATCTTTTATTTAATAATTTATTTTGGCCGGGGAAAGTAATGATAGCTATTTTTTCCTCCAAGCAAAGTTTGCAAGTTTTTGATTGGTTGTTGTAGGCCGATGATTTTTTCCTTATCTTCCAAGATATTTTTGGTGTGATGTGCGTTTTGTTTTTAATTTCCCAGATATACTTAGAAAGCATTGTACTGTTCGCATATTTACTATTTGTGAAAGATGTTTTGTGTGTATAATTTCTTTGTTTCCAGGGTCTTTCAGTTACTCCTATGTATACTTTTTCTTCAAAAAAATAACCGTAATAAAAAAAAAGTAAAATAACCGCCATAATAGAATACCCACAATGCACCACTAACCCGTATATATATATAAATAGCCGAGAAAAATAACAGCATATGTGGCCTGACCATTGCATATAGCATGAAACAAACTGTCGCCTCTAAGTGTTGACTTCTATGTTCACTTTTATATATATATATAAACATATATATATATATACATATATATATATATTTATGTATGTATATATATCTCTCTCTCTCTCTCTCTCTCTCTCTCTCTCTCTATATATATATATATATATATATATGTATGTATAGAATAATAATAATAATAAAAAAGTTAATGATCAGAGTTGAATTAGACCAGAACAGTAGCATGAAAAATAATAAATTTATCTTTAGTGCTTTTAAATATAAAACAAAATGTGTAGAAAGATTTAAATCAGTCAAACATTAATCTGAAGTAGTCATATTGACATGAAAACCTTCGGTACTTGAACCGTTCAAATCTTTTTTTTTTTTAAATCCATAGATAAGTATCCCCTGACTGAAAATATGGAATATCAGAAGTGCTATGAAAAGCGAATCAACATTTCAAGTGTTTTAATTAATATTTATCTTACAGTGAATTTTGAAGCGTACAGTGACAAGAAAAACGGCACCATTCATAGAAAGATTCATTCGATTTTATGAAAACCTTAACAGGGTTTATTTGTTTATGTTTAGCCAAGTAGAGAACAAAAAACAAACTAACATTGATAAGCGTTTTTGGAAAAATAGCAGTTCCATTTCGCTACCCCAGATGGAAAGTTTAAGAGGCACTTGTTAATTCATGATGTATGTCAAGATTTCAGCCAAAGATATCTATTTATCTGGAGAGAAAGAAAGGAGAAAGACAGAGAGAGGGAGAGATAGAGCGAGAAAAAAGAAAGATACGGAGATTGAAATAGATAGATAGATAGATAGATAGATAGATAGATAGATAGAAATTACCTGACAAAAATAGATAGATTTATGAACAGAGAAACGATAGATAGACACGAATAGACTTAGATAGATAGAGATAATGAACAGACTGATACAGATAGATAGATAGATAGATAGATATGTTAGATAAATATAACCGAACGGAAAATATATATATATATATATATATATATATATATATATATATATATATCTGTGTGTGTGTGACACTGAAGATACATAGAGATAGATATATAGATATGACCCAACAAAAAATATATATATAAATGAACAGAGTAAGATAGATACAAACAGACGCACACACACTCACGCATATATATATATATATAAAGAGAGAGAGAGAGAGAGAGAGAGGGCGATGAAGATAGATAGATAGATATGAGCAGACTGAGACGAAAATAGATAGATGAATAGATGACCTGATGAAAATAGATAGATAAATAGATAGAAGTGAACAGTTACGTCAAAAAACGACATTATTACGTCATTATTTTTGCACCAACCTAATATATATATATATATATATATATATATATATATATATATATATAATTACTTTTATAAAAAAATTATGACATAAATATGTTATAAAATCACTACAAAAATAGCCATTTCGTTTCAACACCTCGGTGTCTTATCAAGTGATGATGTTGAATGTAAAATAAATGGTTTTAAAAGTTTCAAATTAATTAACGATCCTTCGCTAGGGGAAAACATTGTTACAAAAGCTATAATGACAAATCCAAATCCAAGTATAGGAAAATTCAAAAGCTTGACAACGAAATCATGTTATAATAGCTATTCAGATCTTTAAAATACGGGTAATATTAAAAAAGAATTTATTCTAACAAATAATTATTAAATTATATGATAAAATTTGATATTAAAATTAAAAACTGCCAATTTTAAAATCCAAATTTAATCACTATTAAGTTTAAAAACTATAAAATTACCGAGTAGAAAAGAAAAAATACATATGTTATTCAATTTATTTCAACGTTGAAATTACGTTAGAACAGACGCTACAATATCCGGTCATCCGACAATACATTTATATATATTTTAATCCCAAGTGTGTGAATGGGGTCTTAAACTCACGCGCAAAACAACACAAACACAATCAGATTATAATACATAAGCACCCATACATATTTAGATATATATACACACAAAAAAGCGACGAGACAGAAACATCTCCACGGCACTTTATGAAAAAAAAAAAAAGGAAACGGGGAAACCAACACCTACACACACACACACACACACGCACACACACACATACACACACACAGTTAAAAGTGAATGCACTTTCCATACATATAGACACCGATAAATACATGTACACACATCCACAGATATTGACCTTGACAATCAGATCCCAAAACCAATAAATATTTAAAACTGAAAGTATCATTAAACAAATGCTAGCCACTTATTAAAATATAACTTAAGCGAGCAAATATACAAAGATAAAAATGGTTAAAAATAATATTATTTAATATATTAAAACGAAAATTCCAAAACCGCAAATATCAATAAAAACATATATTTTAATCATATAAGTTGATAATAGTTTTATTATATATTAGGCGAAGGAAAACAGGATAAAAAGAAAACCTACAGAAATAAGTGGTCATTCTAGCTTTTGTAACAATGTTTTCCCCTAGCGAAGAATCGTTAATTAATTTGAAACTTTTAAAACCATTTATTTTATCTTCAACATCACCACTTGATAAGACACCGAGGGTGTTGAAACGAAATGGCTATTTTTGTAGTGATTTTATAACATATTTATGTTATAAATTTTTTTTTATAAAAAGTAATTATATATATACATATATAAATATAAATATATATATATATATATATATATATATATATATATATATATATATATATATATATATATATTAGGTTGATGCAAAAATAATGACGTAATAATGTCAATATACGCTCCGGCCTTATTCAGTATCTGTCTATATTTCTGAGATGAGGTATTATGTACACTATTTACATTATTCGGACTATTGTCCTCATCTTTGTTGCCATATTTATTACAACGTTTCGACCCTTCAGTATCTGTCTACATTTCTGAGATGAGGTATTATGTACACTATTTACATTATTCGGACTATTGTACTCATCTTTGTCGCCATATTTATTACAACGTCTCGGCCGTTGTACGCTCCGGCCTTTTTCAGTATCTGTCTATATGAGATGAGGTATTATGTACAATATTTACATCATTCGGACTATTGTCCTCATCTTGGTTGCCATGTTTATCACAACGTTTCGGCCCTTGTTCGCTCCGGCCTTCTTCAGGTGGTTAGAATGTCAAACTGAAACCTTTATTTCGCTCACTGTTCGAGTTTCACGTGCCATGTCTAATGGATGTCAGTTATTCCCCTCTCTAAGTTCTCCACTGCCTTAACCAGGTATTGAACTGACACTCTTTGGGTCCAGTCAATGGATCTACCAACGACTTTATCCACTGTGCCATATGTCCTTGAGGAAATCTGTGTATGAATTTCTTTTTTCATATCATTGATGTTATTATCTTGTTGTGAGTAATAAGATTTTTTTTTACAGTGCAGTTCACCCTGTACAAGGCCCGATAGCCACTCGAGGTAGAAGTTTACAGAGTAGTAGGTACAGTTTATGTGAATAGGTGTGGGAAGATAACGTTTAACCCTTGACTTGTACAGGTTAAGGTCCGCATTCGTGCGTCTCAAGTGGTCACTATGAGGGCGACGGGAGATTTCCACGGCGACGAAGGGGCGCATCTATCAGGCTATTGTTCGGACTATCTTTCTTATGGCTGCGAGACGTGGCCACTTAGAGCGGTTGACCTACGAAGGCTTGAAGTGTTAGATAACGATTGCCATCGCTGCATTCTACGATGCCGCCGAATCGATCGTGTGCTCACAGCCACTCTACGTTGTCGCCTGAGTCTCTGTCCTCTTTCACCCGTCCTGCTCCAGCGTCGTCTCCGATGGTTCAGGCACGCAGCTCGACGCCCGGAGGGAGAGCTTATCCGCGATGTACTTCTCTCCCCTTCTCTTCCTGGCTGACGAAAACGTGTCGGTGGGCAGCTGAGGACATGGGCTAGTACAATTAAGGATGACCTAGCAGTACTATCGGGTCCACAAGTAGTTAGTCTTCGACGATGGAATCGCGATTGGCTCGCCATTTCGTGTGACCTGGCTAAGGATCAGCGAGCGTGGGCAGCGATGGTCCGTGATGCTGTACTTGCTCGGGAAGAAGCCCGTTCAACACGACCAGGGTGAAAACCGATACAAGTCAAGTCAAAAGTCAAAGTTAAGATTGTAGTGATCGGAGAAATATCCTCTTGGTAGTCAGTTCCACATTGCAGTGATTCACGGGAAGAGACTACTCTAGTGGAACTTCTGACCAATAGAATACGGAGGGAATTCGGGGGTGGGGTTCGCTTCAATATCATGCTGGGTCCTAGCCAAGAAGGTTACCACTGACGGAACTAAGGCGTGAAAGTAGCGATAGAACAGTGAGAGGCTTACTGCATCTCGTGTACGAGAGAGGGACTGCAGAGTGAATAATAATCCATCATCCACAAGGACGCGGAAACGCTTTTGGAATCTATCGAGATTGGAAAATTAAGGCTGGGGAGTTTTTCTTTAAAGCCCAATGTTATAAATATACTATTTTATTATTACTTACAATTTGAAATATGTTTCGACTTTAAATAATCCATAATAGGTTGATAAGCTATAAAATAACAAATGAATAATTAGAAATCTGTTATTAGTTACTATAGTTAATTTCTTATTGTGTCTAATTAGTTCTATGGTAAGAACGACTTTTCTATACGTCACATAGTTGTTATTACAGTTTATTGTTTTATAACACCTATCTGGATCGATGTACTCTACAAGACCGGCCTTTGGTCTTGTCTTGGTCCAGTATTACAAGTTCAGACAAAGTCTCCGGTCCACAATATCGATTCGATTCCACTTTCCAGTCACGTTGTGATTTTTTTTTATCCTGGAGAGCAATTAACAAATCGTAGATCCCGGAAGATTCAGCTGGTCTACCTTCAAGTTCGTTGGGGCGAGAATCGGACCAAGCAGAAAAAAAATGAAATATGAACAAGTCGATTCGAGTCCAAAGAAAAATTTATGTATATGTATATAAGGAAGAAATTGGTACAAAAAGAATAATGCTTTTTTTACAGGTAGTGTATGTTTATCTATAAAAGGCAGGATGCGCGCGCGCGTGTGTGTGTGTGTGTAACGAATGCACGGCCGCAATTTTCGATGGATTTACACCAAAATTTACATGCACATGCTCCAAGTTAGCAGTTAGGACAAGACAGACTTTGCATTTCCCAACTCCCATCGATAGTGGAAATAATCGATATTTCATGCTTCTACGGCAGTTTTCATGTACTTTGCGGTCATTTTCTACTGGCCAGAGTGAGAGTCTATAGCTGGCTGCCACGAATAGGCAGGAAGATTCTATTGGACAGCGTGAGAGCTAACAACTGACTGACACGAATGTTAACTAGCATGCTAGCATGCAAAAAAATCGATAGCTGCATTCGTCACAAGTGGGAAAAATTTAAATCTGCATGGCACTTTACTCCAATTGGCTCATTCGCTTGCTTAAATTCAACGTTGATTCTGATTCCGCAGAACTGGGTTGGGTGTGAAAAAGTATTTGTTGTTAACGTTCTTTTTCATTCGGGTTTTTCCAGTTACGAGTCCTTTTTTAAAGCTGATCGTTTTGTGTTCATTTTGTTTCGTTCTTTTTTCGTAACAGATTTAATGTTTAGTATAGAGCTTAGAAAAAATTCGCAGTGTGAGATAGGCAAGAAGTAAGGCATGTAGCAACATCAGCACAGCAAAGGGCACTACTTTAAAGGCAAGGAAGGGCAAAAATATTTTAAGTCAAGTGATAGCGATTGCTGTATGAGTCGTACGATTTTTTAATCAAGCACGGGCAACGCCGGGCCATGCTGCTAGTATGAAATAAAGTCAAATAAAAAAAAACAAATATTGCAAATAACTCTGAAAGGAGAGAAGTAGTTTTGGGGCTCACCCTTTTTGTTCTTAGTGGTTGCTGTAATTATTTCACTATCAGGATATAAGAGGGGGTCTCTGGCAGTATTGCACCAATATTGCAGATAACTTGAGTTCACTTCCTCCCTTTTTACAGTAGCAAGCGGACGCTTAGACTCTCACTGCCTATCTCTCTCTTTCTGGTTGACTTCGACTCTGACTCGACTGTTTTCACACAAACACGCGCTAAATAAAAGCGGTGGTAGCGACAAAAACCCGACGTGTTGGTAACTTGGAATACAACTTGATTACTAACCTCTCCCATTTCATGATTAAATGAACAGTCTCTTCTTTTCAATAGGTATTCCATAGTTCATATAAAGACTATTTTGACATTTTATATTAATAATTCTGACGAAGCACAGATTCTCTGGACACAAACTTCACCCAGATTATTCCTCCCATGTACAAACAAAATTCTATATTACAATAATTATTAATATTTCAAGAGTGAGCATTGCTCTCTGCCAAAGTTATAATTGTCCATTTAATTATTAGTTATTATTGTTAAAAGAATTGACAAGAAAAGGAGCAAATTCAGCTTTCAAAAAAAGTACAAACTACAAAACTCTGATTGTCCTCATTAGCCAATGTGGATGAGAAACATGGACATTGTTGGCAGAAGCAGAGAGAAGAGCCCAAGCGTTTGAGAAGAAATGCATGAGAAAACTTAGCATTTTTTATTGGTAGCAAAAAAACAATGAGTTTGTGCGGAAAAGGGTTGAAAATTTTGTGGGCCACCAGGAACTTCTACTCGCCACTGTTAAATGGAGAAAAATGGCGTGGTTTGTACAACAGCGTGTGCAACACCATTATGCAAGGCATCGTTGAAGGTGCGCATAGAAGAGGACCCCAACGCAAAAAACTGGTTGGACAATGTTATACAATGTACAGGTATGACTGTACCAGAATTGCTGATGACTGTCGTTGATAGACCGTGGTGGAAAAGAGTTAGTGTGGCTTCTGCATTCGGATCCGCCCTATGATTGCAACAGTGAAGAGGATTATTTTTTTTTCTTTGATTTCTGGCGTTTACACATTTCTTTCCGTGTCCCGCCCAGGGACCTAAGGTTAGAAATGGCATCATGATACTTTCCACTGACAAAAAAAAAAAAAAATTACATAGATAAAACCCTTCGTAAAGTATGGGCTGTACTTGTCAGAACAATTTTTTGTATCTTCTTCAGGCATGGACTTCCAAGAATCCCTTCAATGAGTCTACTGGAATCTTTTCCAACCAGTCCTAGGGCTCCAACTACAACAGGGATAGTTGATGTTCCCATATGCCACATTTTCGAGATTTCGATTTCAAGGTCCTTGTATTTTGACAGCTTTTTGAATATCTTCAAAGATATTATTATTATTATTATTATTATTATAGTTAATCTCTTATTGTGCCTAATAAAATCTAGAGTAAGAACGAATCTTATATTCGTCACTTGTCTTTTATAACTATTGTTATAATTGTGTTGTTTTATTATTAGTTATTGTTGTTAATCTATTTTTTAACCTAATAACATCTACGACAATGTTGTAATTGTTTGGTTGCGAAAGGAAAGGAATAACAAGGATTAGGGTTTTTGAACAACGTTTATTTGTTTGATATACAATGTATCTCGGAGAGTTGTCGGAAAATTGGTGAAATATTAATTTCGTTTGCTGATCATCAGGATGGCGATTAAGTGTAAGGGTAGAAGCTGTCGTTAACCGAATGGTCTGACCGAGGTCACCGGATATAGTCGCTGGTTGGGGCTGACACACTAATTGATCAATCACGGTGGTGGGTTGATACGTGGAAGGGTGTGTTAGTTGCCTAACTGACGAGGGATTGGTGTAGCTGGAAGGTCTGTGTTCTACAAAATAGGGTTGCATGCTTGGGGAAGTGGAGTCGCTTGCTTGCCTTGTCGGTGTCGCTTGTTTGCGGAGTTGCTTGTTGTCGGAGTCGCTTGCTTGTGTAGTCGGAGTCGGATATGTAGAGGTGACAAGGCATTATTCGTTGGTTGGCTTAGTGATATACAATTGCTGTAGCTCGTGAGCCTATGTTCTTCGAGATGGGATCGCTGTGATGACTGCAAAGAGAATGCCGGTAGCGAGTCGGGTATGACAAGGTGACGGTGGTAAGTTGCCGAGGTGACGCAGGTAGGTTGTCGAGGTGACGAAGGACAATATAGCTGGTTGAACCCGATGTTATACATCGCGACGATCTGGCAGTCTCGAAGGTGGGTCGCTATTAAGGCGGGTTTGCCGAGATGATGTCGTTGGCGATGAGGAAGGCTTGCAGCTGGGTGGTGCCGACGTTGAGATGATATTCTGCTGGATTCCTTCCTGTGTAATGTTGGGTGATTTGTCAAGCCTGGTATTGGTAGCGGTCGTGTTGAGAAGAAGTGTGATGGCGGCGACAGCGCCCAGCGTGTCGGCAAGTGGCTTGACAGCCCGCGACTACTTGTGGTTGTTATGCACGGCTTGCTTTTAAGCAGATCTAGCAGTCTTTAAGAGAATCACCTTTTCGTTCGCAATAGGCCAGTGTCACTTTCATTGCGTGTGTTTGCTTCTTAGATCAGATTTGATGCTCGGAGCCTATGCGCAGATAACGACGTTTTTTATTTATTTTTTTTTTTTTTACATCCACGGCGTTCACATCTCGGCCGGCAAGCAGAATGAATCGGAAAGAGATCTAATTGCAACGTAGTATAACAGTAAGAATGAATCTTCTATCCGTCAAATGACTTTCATTACTATTGTTATAATTGTTCTATTTTATTATTAGTTATTGTTGGTAATCTCTTATTTTGCCTAATGGGATCTACTGTAAGAAAGGGTCTGCTATCCGTCACATAACATTACAGTGTTGTTAAGCACTTACACAGGGTGTCCCTAAAGTTTGGACACGTGGGCAAAAATGCGTATTTTTGATAAATGAGATTTTCATCAACATTTTATTGAATTGGATTATTAAAAAAACAGTAGAAATGTACAGGCTGCACCTAAAGTCTGGAAACATAGGAAATGTACAGGGTGCATCTAAAGTCTGGAAACATAGGAAATATACCATGTGTCCCTAAAGTCTGGAAACATAGGAAATGTACCGGGTGTCCCTAAAGTCTGGAAACATAGGAAATGTACAGGGTGTCCCTAAAGTCTGGAAACATAGGAAATGTACCGGGTGTCCCTAAAGTCTGGAAACATAGGAAATGTACCGGGTGTCCCTAAAGTCTGGAAACATAGGAAATGTACCGGGTGTCCCTAAAGTCTGGAAACATAGGAAATGTACAGGGGTCCCTAAAGTCTGGAAACGTAGGAAATGTACAGGCTGCACCTAAAGTCTGGAAACAGGAAATGTACAGGGTGCCCCTAAAGTCTGGAAACATAGGGAAATATACCATGTGTCCCTAAAGTCTGGAAACATAGGAAATGTACAGGGTGTCCCTAAAGTCTGGGAAATATACCATGTGTCCCTAAAAGTCTGGAAACATAGAAATGTATTGGTGTCCCTAAAGTCTGGAAACATAGGAAATGTACGGGTGTCCCTAAAGTCTGGAAACATAGGAAATGTACTGGTGTCCCTAAAGTCTGGAAAACATAGGAAATGTACAGGGGTCCCTAAAGTCTGGAAACATAGGAAAAATGCACCTAAAGTCTGGAAACATAGGAAATGTACGGGTGTCCCTAAAGTCTGGAAACATAGGAAATGTACAGGGGGTCCCTAAAGTCTGGAAACGTAGGAAATGTACAGGCTGCACCTAAAGTCTGGAAACATAGGAAATGTACAGGGTGCCCCTAAAGTCTGGAAACATAGGAAATATACCATGTGTCCCTAAAGTCTGGAAACATAGGAAATGTACAGGGTGTCCCTAAAGTCTGGAAATATAGGAAATGTACCGGGTGTCCCTAAAGTCTGAAACATAGGAAATATACCATGTGTCCCTAAAGTAGGAAACATAGGAAATGTACCGGGTGTCCCTAAAGTCTGGAAACATAGGAAATGTACCGGGTGTCCCTAAAGTCTGGAAACATAGGAAATGTACAGGGGGTCCCTAAAGTCTGGAAACGTAGGAAATGTACAGGCTGCACCTAAAGTCTGGAAACATAGGAAATGTACAGGGTGCCCCTAAAGTCTGGAAACATAGGAAATATACCATGTGTCCCTAAAGTCTGGAAACATAGGAAATGTACAGGGTGTCCCTAAAGTCTGGAAATATAGGAAATGTACCGGGTGTCCCTAAAGTCTGGAAACATAGGAAATATACCATGTGTCCCTAAAGTCTGGAAACATAGGAAATGTACAGGGTGTCCCTAAAGTCTGGAAACATAGGAAATGTACCGGTGTCCCTAAAGTCTGAAACATAGGAAATGTACAGGGGTCCCTAAAGTCTGGAAACTGGAAAACAGGCTGCACCTAAAGTCTGGAAACATAAGAAATGTACTGGGTGTCCTAAAGTCTGGAAACATAGGGAAAAGGGGTCCCTA
>CAHIKZ030000432.1:580000-605000 GCA_903632075.3 Acanthosepion pharaonis
ATGATCACCTACATCCTTGTGCAAATTAATTGAAAGAAAACGAATAATTCTGTTATTATTTACTTTTTTCCCTGTTTTTCCAATGCAACCTGACCCAGTGCACATGTTAGTACTTAGTATGCCCATTCCACAAAGTCTTTCTTTGCAGATTGACCACAGATTCTCGATTGGATTTAAATCAGGAGAATTTCCGAGCTAGTCGATAGTAATTTGATCTGCTCACAAGTAAGTCTTGCCAGTGTGTTTGTGCAGCGTTACAACTTTCGTACGCTTCCTTCGAGTAACGTTCATCGCAGATATTGGCCTTAGGACAACTAATCGACAGTCGAGACAATAGTATCTGCGCGTGATGAAAATCTGATGTAATCACGGATGATGCAATATTTTTCAAGGCCAAACAAATTTCATCATACACACCGAAAATAGATTCATATTACTGCACACCACTGCAAATGACCTAATCTGAGTAAAAAAAAAAATTGACTACACCCTGTTACTTCAGTGTGTGTAAAATTGACCCTATGGTGAAAGAAAGGAAACTAAAGCAGTTGTTTCAATTAATTTGCACCAGGGTGTAAGTCTATGTTTACCCTGTTATTTCTCTTGAACCGGCAAAAGGGTAAATCCAGAACGGTTCTGAAATGTAGGGTGCCGGAAAATCGATGGTGCATCCGTATCAGTGACAAGACTTAATCTATTCCAGCAACTTTTCAGGTTTCTGTTCTTTTCATCCAGATCGATAGATCGATACTACTTAAGAAGAAATCTTTATCTCTGTTTGAATGCCAAGTAACTGAAAAACAAAGCGTGGCAGACAGAAGTCGACAGATAACAGAATTGGTTTGATTTGGAGTTGATGGACGGGAATGAGGTGGCATTAAGCGGCCGTTTCTGCGCGCACGTCTGGAGCCTCTGTGCGTCAACCTGTCCCTGTATGTTCAGGAGTCGACTTAAGTGTGTCGGTGCGTATATGTGTCATTTTGCGCCCGTCTCGGTCTGTGTATATTTGTCTGCACGCCCCGGCGCGTGTAACCCCGTACGTGGATGTGTCTCTTTGCATAAATCGGTATTTCTGTCTGCATCGGCCTGTGTGTACACTTCGGGCGTCTCTGTGTATCGTCAGGCGCTATAGGCCAATATATATATTATTATATTATATTATATCCAAATATATATATATATATATATATATATATATATATAATTATTTATTTAAAAATATGATTCCAAAACGCGACATAAGAAGTCTCATGTTTCAAAACAAGAGCCGAAAACTTCAATATAATTATTTAAATTAAATTGAGATAAAGTAAGCTCTGTTCCATCTTCAAGCGAAATTTTTTTGGAATAACGTATATCTGAAATAAAATAAGCTCTGTTCCATATATATATATATATATATATATATATATATATATATATATATAAAAAAGGCACAAACAATAATGTTCCATGGTTATAATTTATTACATTCAAATCGTAATCACTATTCAATTCATCAGACCTATAAATTAAAAGAAAACTTTTTTTTAAATTTCTAGGTCTGATGAATTTGATCGTGATTACGATTCCAATGTAATAAATTATAACCATTGAATATCACAGTGTACATATATATATATATATATATATATATATATATATATATATATATATATATATGTTTCTGTGTTTGTGTGTCAGTAGATATCAACTAACGTGTGTCTATGCGTGTATGTACCATTTCCGTCCCTTTTCGTGTGTCCATTTGTCTGCTTGCCTCTGAGCCTGTATCTCTGTATACATATGTGTGTCTCTTTGTAAATCTGTGCCTCTGTGTGTCCGCATAGGTTTGTGTGAGCATCTCCATGCATCCCTATCTATTATTACAGCACATACGTGTTTCTGTGTTTGTGTATGTGTCCGTGTGTCTTTAGGAATCCACTTGTGTGTGTCTGCGTATATGTGTCATTTTGATACCGTTTTTGTGTGTGCACGTGTGCATTTGTCTTTGTCTCTCTGCGCGTGTATCTCTGTATACGTATGTTGGACTCACTGTGTAAATCTGTGTTTGTGTGTGTCTCTGTGGGTGTATACGTGTATTTGTCATAGTGGGTGCGTCTGTGTGTGTGTATTTTTTTCTCCTTGTGTTCCTGCATCTCTGTGTTTCTGCGTATTTGTGTACGTATGTGTCTGAGTGTGTATCTCTATGCGCGGACCTGTGTATGTCTCTCCCCTTGAATGTTTATAACTTTGTGTGTATGTCTCTGTATGTATATGCGTACAGATCGCTATGTGGGTGGGTGTATGTCTATGTTTGTTTTCGTAGGTTTGTGTTTGTGAATATGTATGTGTCTGGTGTATATGCGGAGCCAAAAAAAATTCTTCAGACTGTGTTGGTAGATTCAAGTGCAGAAATGGATGTCCAAAGAGACAGAATTTATTGGTCGGCCTGAGAAGCACAGAGATAAGCGGGCTTTGCGATAAGTGATGAACGACTGTTTACTACGTGGGGGGAAAGGTGTCATGGTTTGTCGGGGCTGTGAGCTGTTCCGATTGGTGCATTAGTCACAGTTAGTGTCGAAATAAGTATTTGGTATTTGCTTTTTGATTTATTTTCTGCCGTTTTTATTTGCATGGTTAGTGTAAGCCATCGAATTTTGAACGCTATTGACGACTTCATTTTACAACGTAAAAAGAAAAAAACAATAATATCATATACTCTCTATCTCTCTCACTCGTTCTCTGTTAAAAGGACTGACATGGTCATGATTTCTCACGAAGGGAAGGAAAGGGATGAGTCAAAACATTGGGGGAAAAAGAAACGACATAATACGTACCAAAACTTATGACAGACCAACTTAATTCTAAACAATCCATCAAGAAGGTAATTTTAAATAGTCAACATGATTTTATCGAAGTAACTTGAATGAGTAGATTGTGTGGTTTTTATTTGGGATCTATCTCTATCTCTGTCTCTCTCTCTGATATATATATATATATATATATATATATATATATATATATATATATATATATATAGATAGATAGATAGATAGATAGATGGATAGATAGATAGATAGAGAATATTAGTGGAAAATATACATACATATGCAAAATATATAAATACCCATACATGTATATTTTCAGAAAAAAAATTCCAAGAGGAAGAATCCAGGTAGAACTCAATGTCTAGGACAGAGTAAGGATATAATAAAAAGGCTTAAACACTAATATTCCATGGTCATAATTTATTCCATTGGAATCGTAAATACGATCCAATTCATCAGACCTACAAATTTAAAAATGATATATATATATATATTCCCAAGAGAGAATATTTAACATCCAAAAACATAAGAAAAAATTTGTCATTTTTAATAATATGGAAAATAAAGGATAATATTTAAAAAAAAACAAACAAAAAAAAAACAATATCCTTCGAAAACTACTACTGTACTGTACTGATGCGGCATTCACCCTGGGCGAATTGAGCCGGCTTCTTCCTGTTATGAGAAGAAGATTCTTGGGATAAATTACAGAAGTAGGGTACCCAGGCCTACTCGGATAACGTTCTTGCTTGCCGCGGGGTTCCCACAGACGCAGAGACAGGAACGACCAGAAGCCGCCGGTTACCGATGCAGACGCTCCTTGGATTTTCACCAGAGCCCTTGTTAGCCGGAGTGTGTGTCAGACCTGTCCGCCTTGGGTGGCCCTACCAGGAACGAAGTTCCGGGCAGCATAGCTCTGACACTATTGTTTTACAACCCCCCCACCGACTGTGAGGTAAGGGTTGGACTTTTGGGGGCTTACAGTACCAGGTGTTCCCAAGCGGTCCCCCATCTAAGTACTGACCTGGCTCTACGATGCTTAACTTCGGTGATCGTACGAGAACCGGTGTTTCAGCGTGATTTGACCGTAAGCATCCTTCGAAAACACCGGAAGACAAAGAGAAGAGAGTCCAAAGGATCATTGATGCAAGGATCATCTCAAAAGAACCTTGTTGAGGACAGAAATCGATCCGCTCAATTGGGAGATGGTAGCTGTAGAAAGAACCAATGGGAGAAGAGCAGGTCACGAAAAAGAGAACCCAAAGCCAGAGCTCTTCAGCCCATGAAATCCTCTATCCTACCATGCGCTGGTTCAGATCCAACATAGGGACTTATTTCACCCATAAGGAAATGTCCGTGAACACCCCAATACTCAGCAACGCTTTCCCCTAACTACAATAAACAAAAACATGCTTATTTGGCTTTTCAGTTTTTAAAGCTAGAATATCATAACTGTAAAATTTATTTCTTTTTTTATCATTTTATCCCAAACACAGCAAAAAAAAAGCCACTAAGACGTAAGGCGTTACCGAGTGTGAGGAGAATGAGCAAGAACAATAAAAGAAAAGAAATCATTGACATTGCTTTTAAATTTTTGAAGATCAAAGTTATCTGGGAAGCAAGAGGCCGTAAGAGAGTTCCACAAGTGAGAAGTGTGAGAAAAGAAACTGTTACCAGAGAACTTTCGGTTATATCTAGCTAATTAAACTATAAACAGTGTGACCTAACAGCCACTCTAGTATTGCGTTTAAATTCATAAAGTCTAGACGTCACAGAGGAAATTTCATCAGAACAACTACATTATGGCGGTGACTAAAGCCGAGATGCCAGGTAAGTATTAATAACATTGCAGACTCTTTGTATTTTATTACGAATCTCTAAATGCATAGCAGACGCACCAGAAAAGATGTGGCAACAATAATCAAAGCAGTGACGAATGGCTACTATTTACATTATTCGGACCATTGTCCTCAACTTCGTCGTCGTATTTATTACAGCATTTCGGCCGTTATACGCTTCGGCCTTCTTCAGGTGGTTGGAATGTCGAACTTAACCCTTTATTTCGCTCAACGGGGTAGACTGTTCTAGTTCCACGTACCTTGTTTTAATGGATGTCAGTTATCAGTTATTTTCCTGTTAATTTTCTCTCTGAAGGTTCTCCACTGCCTTAGCCGGGTATTGAACTCACACTCTTTGGGTCCTGTCACTGGATCGAATATAGACAGATACATTGACGAATGGTACGCTTATAAATATGCAAGATAGATTATGGCGAGAAAAATTCTCTCGCACGTCACCAAAAACCAACTGTCGTGGCAGCAGAGCTAGCAATTGAATGTCAGCGGAAAACATTAACCCGAAAAGGCGCAATGAGTTACACTTCTGGAGGTTAGCATCAGCCATGCTGACGGATAGCAAATAGGCCTCACTCAGACAATTAAAACAGAGCCGTTTCGTTTTGGGGCGTTAAAATTAACATGTCATTTCTTGCCCTAGTTAACGATAGATTGAAGGTCATTTTCCCTTCTAAATTGGGGAAGTTGTTGATTTGGGATGCGACCTGCGCTGATACATTTTCGACCGGTAATTTGATCAGATCGCAGTTGAGCCGGAGTCTGTCTCTTGGGACGCGGAGATAAAAAAAAAAATAGTTAAATATTTTTCTCTTGCAGGCAGATTTATTTTTACTCCAGTGGCAGTAGAGACTTCTGCGATCGATGGCGTTCCTTCGAAGGATAGGCAGGATGGCGTCTTGACTATGGAACGAGCCTCGCGAATCGGAGTGGATATTACAGCGTGTCTCACTGGATATGCTGCGAGATAATGCTTTCTCTATCGTTGCGACTGGCAGAGGATATCAAATATTTATAGATACATTGTTTAAATAGTTGCGTCATCACCACAGATACTGAACTGGCGACACCAAGAAGGTCGTTGGTGGAAACATTGTAATTTCAAGGATAGATCCCTGGGGACACGTGCATTGAAACAAAAAAGATCTGGAAGAGTGACCGTTCAATTTGCAAATCCATAAGAAGACTGAATCAGAAATTAGTCCAGAGATACTGTAACATTTCAACTTGTGAAGATAGCCAGCATGCTAAACCGCGTCATATCCAAAGCAACAGTTCGAGTTTCACCATTCTTATCTATAGCTTGATAGACTCTTTCACGGTCTCCTTTACTACATGCTCTGTGGTTGTTTATTTTTACTTCTGTGTCTGTTATACACACAATATCTTATGGTGTTACGATTACACATGCCGATCACAGGTTTTCCAGCTTCTTTAGGATAGATTCGCTGTAGAGGTTGAATAAATCCTGTGTGAATACACACTCTTGTTTTACACTCCTATCTATTTTTGTATATGTAGGAGTTTTTTTCCCAGTATACGTTCTGGATTAATCTTAAAACCTTTCCAAATAAATGAAGTTTTCCAAACAGTTCAAATAGACCTTGAACCTTTTACACTTATATTACTTTCTTCAATATCATTCTGATCACATTTCTCGTTCGTGTGCGCATGACAAAAACCGCATTTTTTTGTTTTATTTCCGGCCTAATTCTGCTTCGCGCTCTTTTTTCATAATTTGGATTATTAGCTTTTCTATGTGGCTTATAGGGACGCAGAGATAAAAAAAAATTAAATATTCTTCTCTTGCAGGCAGATTTATTTTTACTCCAGTGGCAGTGGAGACTTCATAGTGATTGTCCGATGGGGCTTGCATTCATTTGCATTTCATTTTTAGGTAGCGCTATGAAGATGTATCTGCTAAAGCCTTCCAGTATTTCGCCACTGTCGTATATTTTGTTTATTATTTCTATGGTTTGAATAAAACTGCAAGCATGAATAAAATATCCAGCCGCACATATAATGGTTGAATTTATAATTAATTCCAACAAGATAGTCGATGAGGAATTATCTTGTATCGTTCTGTGCTTAGAAATTTTAATAATATAAAATGAGTTATTAATATATATACGACTTTGAACGAAGGTACAAATTTTTTTCTCTTATAATTGCAGTTATTAGCGCAATGTCTCGGCCGATTTCCTCTCAGTCTGCATTCAATCAAACTTTGTAAGAAAAAGGTAATCTGCCGAAAAAATATGTACGTATAGCGAATGCTCATTAAGGTATGCAATAATCTTTTCACTGTTTTAGGCAAATTAAGTTTTCGGGTGAAAAATTCATGTCGCCAGATTTTATGGCCTAAGTTTCGCTTCATTTGGTACAAGGAACAAAATGGAAATCGATTTCAGAAAAGAGAAAAAAGAAATGAGAAATAGATTAGGAGAAATAGAACGCTGAAAACAAAATAGACAAATGAAAGGAAGAGGAGAAGGAAGGAGAAAGAAAGAAAGAAAGAAAGAAAGAAAGAAAGAAAGAAATGACATAGAGATTTGAAGAATGACAAATTGTGAAGACAAGATAGGAAAGAGGAAAATCGAGATAAAGAAAGAAAAGAAGAAAGAATGAAAGGAAAAAAGGAAGGAAGGAAGGAAGGAAGGAAGGAAGGAAGGAAGGAAGGAAGGAAGGAAGATTTGATGAATTTATTTGGAGAATTTCAAATAAATAGAGACAAGAAAGAAAGGAAGAAAGAAAGAGAGAAAGAAAGAAAGAAAACAGGAAGGAAGAAAGGAAGGAAGGAAGGAAGGAAGGAAGGAAGGACAAATAAATTTGATGGACTACAAATGGTGAACACAAAAGTGGTCACTGCAAAATCCAAAGAAAGAAAGACAGAAAAAAAGACAGAAAGAAAAAAAAAAAAGGAAGAAAGAAAGACAGAAAGAAAAAGACAGAAAGAAAGGAAAAAAGGAAGGAAGGAATGATAAATGTATTTAGAGAATTACAAACTGTGAAAACAAAAGAGGCAAGAGGAAATTTCGAGGAAAGAAAGAAAGAAAGAAAGAAAGAAAGAAAGAAATGCGAAATAGATTAAGAGAACTAAAAAAGGTGAAAAAAAGATACAAAAGAAAGAAAGAAAGAAAGAAAAGTTAACAGAACGGAGGACGACGATACAAATAAAGAAAGAAAGAAAGAAAGAAAAGAAAGAAAGAGAAAAATTAATGGAACGAAGGACGACTATATAAATAAGTAAAGAAAGAAAGAAAGAAAGAAAGAAAGAAAGAAAGAAAGAAAGAAATGACAAAGAGATTTGGAGAATGACAAATTGTGAAGGCAAGAGAGGAATGAGGAAAATCGAGATAAAGAAAGTAAAAAGAAAGGAAGAAAGAAAAAGAAAGAAAGAAAAAGACAGAGAGAAAGGGAAAAGGAAGGAAGGAAGGAAGGAAGGAAGGAAGGAAGGAAGGACAAATAAATTTGATGGACTACAAATGGTGAGCACCAAAGAGGTCACTGCAAAATCCAAAGAAAGAAAGAAATAAAGAAATAAAGAAAAGAACAGAAAGAAAGAAAGAAAAAATGACAAATAGATGTGGAGTACTACAAATTTTGAAAGCAAAAGAGGCAAACGGAAAATCAAAATGAATAAAGAAAGAAAAAAGACATAAAGAAATTTAAAATAGATTATGGAAACCAAAATGGTGAAGACAAATGGGCAAATAAAAGGAAAAGTAGAACGAAAAAGAAAGAAAAAAAAAAAGAAAGAAAGAAAGAAAGAAAAAAGAAAGAAAAAAGAAAGAAAAAAAGAAGAAAAAATAAAGAAAGAAAGAAAGAAAGAAAAAAGAAAGAAAGAAAAAAGAAATAAAGAAAGAAAAAAAGAAAGAAAGAAAGAAAGAAAGAAAAAAGAAAGAAAAAAGAAGAAAAAAGAAAGAAAGAAGAAAGACAGAAAGAAAAAGAAAGAAAGAAAGAAAGAAGGAAAAAGAAGAAAGAGGAAAGAAAAAGAAAGAAAGAAAAAAGAAGAAAAAGGAAAGAAAGAAAAAAGAAAGAAAGAAAAAAGAAAGAAAAAAGAAGAAAGAGAAAAGAAAAAAGAAAGAAAAAGAATAAAAAGAAAAGAAAGAAAAAAGAGAGAAAGAAAGAAAAAAGAAAGAAAGAAAGAAAAAAGAAAGAAAGAAAGAAAGAAGAAAAAAGAAACAACTGTAGCAGTCACAACAATTCCGAAAGATTCTGAAGGAACAGAAAAAGCAAATAAAATAATCGAATAAAAATTAGCCTTCAAAAAATATATCAATTCAAGAAAAATGGCGAAGAAAAAGGAGACAAATTTAGAACAAGCCAAGTAAAATATGTATTAAAAGAATGAATAAGAATGAAAGGAAAAATAATCTAAAAATTTGAAAGGGGCGTTTGAAAAAAGAAATCACTCAACAGAAAAAGAAGATTGAAATGATGGCGGTCGTGAGAGATTGGTAAAAGCAAGTGAAAACAAATAAACTATAAAACTTGAAATGTTTTCGGTAAAAGATTCTGAAGAAAGAAAAATAAAGAGAAACATTAAAGAAAAAATTTCAAAAAGGCGGAAAGAAAAGATTTGATGACAATCATTGTAACCTCACCTACAGATTCCTGAAAGAAATAGGGTCCTTTGCAAAGAGAATTAAATAAATAAATAAATAAATAACATAAAAAATCCTTTAATATTTCCTGCTTTTTTTTCCCTATAAAATGTAGAAAAATAAAATAAAACTGAACTACGAAAAATAAGATAGACAAACCAACTGGGATTTTATTTGTATTTATAGAAATCGTTACCGAAATTCAAAAAAATCTTCTGATTAAAAATGGGGAAAAAATCCAATTGCTTTCCTATCAGCTTTTTTTTAATGTTTTCAGAGTTATTTCCCTTGGAAAACAAAATAGACCAGATTTCTATTACCTTCTAAGTCTGATAGGAAGGAAATCGATACAGAACAAATTCGATAAATATTGTTTCTCGAGATGTTAACTCACTGGAACGCTGGTTTGAAAATGAAAAATGGACGACAAGTATTGAAGAGGCAAACGAATAAAAATGAAGATAAAAAGTGCGAATACATATCGTGAGCATGAAACTCGGATTACAACTAAGGCCATTCTTTCATCGGATTTAACGTTGTTAAGCGTTTTATGCTCGGTTTAAGCAATCTAGGCATCGAGCACTTTACTGGGTAGGTAAGTTTGTCTTTTTTTTTCAATATTGTCAGTTTTACTCGAGATTTTATCTAGATACAGTTTTAGGTTTTGGCAAATCCGTTGGTTCTATCAACAATTTTTTTTTTTTTTGAATACACATATATATATATATATATATATATATATATATATATATATATATATATATATATAAAGACATTTTTATGTGTATACGTTCTTTTAATAGATACAAATATTTAAGTAAAAGCTCTGCTTATAATAAACCGTATTAACAATATTCGCCGGCCTGAAAATATTCATAGAAAATATTCATCCTCCGACAGGAATCGAACCTGTATCCTACACGGAACCGTCATTTCGCCTGACGTGCCTTTACAGTTTCGGCCACAGAGGAGTGTTCAGTTTTAGCAAGGTCGATTTTACTGTCTTTAAACTACAATCTTCCATGATTCTCTCATGTACATTCATATCTGCTCAAAGCTTATCCAAATGTAAACAAAAGACGTCACACATTATGAAATGGACAAAGTCCGACAATTATTTTAAGATATTTTTTATGTTTAAAAAATGTTTAAGTTACTTAAATACTTGTATCTATAAAAAGAACGTATAAACATAAAATATGTCTTAAAATAATTGTCGGACTTTGTCCATTTCACAATATATATATATATATATATATATATATAAGTTACGAAGAACTTGGTAAACCGAATGGGTAATTCCAAGGAGGATGAAATCCTGAGAGCTCAATGTGAATACAGAGCTAATATTTAATGAAAAACAGACCACTTTAAGGTACCATTACGATAATTTATTTCACCAAAATCCTTTTTAAAGGACTCCGGATCATCAGGTAACAATTCCAACAATGAAATGAAAGGAAAAAAATCTTTTCATTATATATATATATATATTAAGAAATGGACAAGGTCCGACAATTTATTTATTAAAGACATTTTTTTATGTTTAACGTTGTTATTTTATAGATACAAGTATTTAAACAAATGCTCTGTTTATGATAAACAGTATTAAATAACATTTACCGGCCTGAATGTCCGAGAAATTTTCATAGAAAATATTCGTTCTTTGACAGGATTCGAACCTGCATCCTATACGGAACCGTCATATACATAGAAAATATTCGTTCTATGAAAATTTCTCGGACATTCAGGCCGGTAAATATTATTTAATACTGTTTATCATAAACAGAGCATTTGCTTAAATACTTGTATCTATAAAATAACAACGTTAAACATAAAAAATGTCTTTAATAAATATATATATATATATATATACACGCGCGACCTTTTCGCAATCTCACCTTTTCTTAAAGAATTACTACTTTCCGAAGCCAACATACACGACTGGAAGTATGTTGAAAAATCAAAATAAAACTGTAAAATCATCACCTCAGGTTTCTGAAGATGTCCTTCTCATATTATAACAATCTGGACATAATCTGGTCACAAAAAATGTTCATAAAGCAAATGTCTTGAATATTACATGCTTACTTTTCACCATACTTTGAATTGTGGCACTTTGTGTCCTCCACTGATCTTTCAACCATTTGATGATCATTCATGAACCTTCTCAAAAAGAAATAATTCTTTCAGGAAAGGTTAGACTTGAAAGAAACCGAAGCGAAGACATATATTTTCTTTCTGAGTAAATTACTTCCTCTATTGAGAAGTCTGGCATTTTTAGATCAAAATTTTGGTTGAATATATTTCTGTGTATGACTTGAGTATATATATATATATATATATATATATATATATATATATATATATGGGACGCATTGCTTATTAAATATTATTCGCCCTGTATCAATCTTACAATATTTAGCAGTGGAGATACCATGTTAAAAGTTTTACAAGACATATCCAAGTCAACCGGCAATGCATAGCACGTGACCGCTAAAAAGTATACAACACCCGCCGCACATACTCCACAGAGCAAAACTGCTATGTAGAAACCGCACACAGAAATTCATAATCCAAAAACAACATCCTTGATAATGGTTAGAGAATAGCCGAAAGCCGTCGGAGCAATTATAACTATAGACAATTTCTATATTCTTTAACTCCTGAAAAATGTTAAAATGCTGGAAAAACTCAATAAAAAAATTAATTAAATCTCCCTTGTTGGCCGTTTTCAGCGAAAATTACTTGAATACATACATACATACATACATACATACATACATACATATGATAAAATATAGTTTTATGGTACGTTATATTTATCGATCAAAGTTTTCAATATCAGGGATAGAACGTATGTAAACATAAAAGTGGACATTGGGGTCAATACCCAGCGGCGACAGTCTGTTTTATACTTAAAGGTAATCTTCAGGGCATGTGTTGTGTTTCGGTTCGACTACTTATATATGATGGCTAATGGTGTATTATGGGTAGCAAGGCCTAATCTATTGTCCTAACATTTATTGCGTAGGCAGTAACGGCTATATTTCAAATTGTTTTCGAGGCTGTTGAAAGGGTGGAATAACAATGGATCCAAATGCGTTTAATTGTAGCTATTTTATACTTTTGTCAAATATTTTAATTCATTTATTATTTTTCAATCATTTTATTTTTTGTTGTTGATTATTATTATTACATGAGTTTATGCAATTCGTAGTTTCTTAATTTGTTTGTTATTTACTTAATTTATTTATTCATTGATTTAAGATTTCTGCTTTTTTGTTTACTTATTCATTTATTTATTTATTTATTTCGATTTTTATTATTTGTTTACTTATCTATATTTATTTTTCCGTAATCGTTTTTAGTTTTCGATTTTTAAGTAACTTAGTAATAAATTGTTTTCTTGACTGCCTTTTGAGATAAGTTCTCATCGTTTATTTAGTAGAACGGTAATTATAGCTATTTTTTTCTGCAGGCAGAGTTTACAGGTGTTTTTATTATTGTCGTAGGGTGATGCGATTTTCCTTGTTTTTCATTATATTTTTGGAGTCATTTTTTCTAACTTCCCATATATGTTTAGAAAGCATATTTACTATTTGTAAAGGATGCTTTGTGTGTGTAGTTTTTCTGTTTCCAGACTCCTTCAAGTACCCCTATGTATAATTTTCTTCGTTATCTTCTAATTTTACTGTGGTTTGGTATATCACATTGTTGTGAAAGCAATTGCCGTTTAAGTGACATTTGTTCTTTGATCTGCAGTTACACCTGTATGTGATTTGTGTAGGTATCCGTTCGTTGTTTTCCTGTTAAGATTTGTTATTATTTGTCATATTCTCGGTGCAACTGTCGTTGATTTTTACTGTTTGTGTATGAGTTTCTTACGTTTGTTTTTACGTTTTTGTTGTACAGCTGAACTGTGTAATGTTTCTTTTCCTGTTGGCTTTTTTTTGTGCTATATGGGGTGTATGTGAGTGTTACCTAATGTCCACTATCTTTTAGGGTTGTTTTATAATCTTTCTTGGCTTCGTTGAAGATGGTTTCACTGGAAAAATTGTGAGATAAGCAGCGGTTTGTGTATATGTTGAGGAGGCACGGTGGAGTAATGGATAGCGGCTTGGATTGAGGAATCGGAGAACCGAGTTCGAATTCCAGTCGAATCCATTACATTCACTTACGTGCTAACACCCTTGGGAAAGGTGTGAATCCTCTTTCTTCTCCCTCCAGCTATGGGTAAATAGCAGGACAGACTGGGTTCTATAGCCTTGGATGGCAACTGATCTAGGAGAAGGAAAACTCTGAATTCAAACCTGCTCTTAGAGGAGGGTGAATGGAGTCTCTGAGCCTTGGTTGGCAATCCATTTAGTGTTGGTGTCACGATAAAAACACCCTTGATAGCCCTAGCGAAGCATCAAGAATTCAGCTATTTGACAAGATTATGAACTACACCAATCAAGGTATTGGTGAGTTCAATCTCGGCTGAGGCCGCAAAATGATGTATATGCTTGATTATTGATGGCGGGTGGTTGGATTTTCTATATGGTTGATGTGTATCTGAATGTGACATCCTGGAAATCTACTTCTTTTACGTTAATTTTTATATCCATATCGACTCCCATATTACTGAAAAACTTTATGATTATTTTTCTGTTTTCCGTCTGTTACAGTTTCTTAGGATTATGAGACTGCCGTTCTTTTTGAGTCCTATATCATTTTTATCAATTACTTCACTTAGTTCATGTAGTAAATGTATATATATATATAAGCTCACAGGTCTCTGCTCCATCAAAATGTCCCATAGTGATAGCCAATGTGTCTTGCCTTTAAAATGTTATGTCAAATATTCTAAGCCCCCTTTCTTTCATCATTTTTTTTAAATGTCTCTTTCTGATGTTAAGTATAATTGTCTTTTTATTTCCATTTTCTCTAAAAAAAATTTATTTTCAGTTTTAGTTGTGATAGAATTTTTGGCTGTATATCAAAACAGAAGATCGAGAAACCAAATAAATAAAAATATATTATTTTCCATTAAGAATCTGGATATAATTTTGATTAAAAAAATGCTAACCGAATTAAAAGAGAAAGAAATTTACTAAGGCGAAAATGTATAGAAAATCCTTTAATCGTTAGATTATCCACAGTCAATTTACTTCCCGTTTCTTAAAATTTTTCACTATTATGATTATGAACTACACCAATCAAGGTATTTAGATTATCTTCTATTCTCACAATGTGGGAGAATTAATAAAAAATAAAAAAAAAGCGATTGAAACATAATCAAAACCAAAAAGCTAAAAATGAAATCGTCTCGAGTATATATCCAAAATATATATTTGGAAAGCAAATCAAATTTAAGTTTAAAATGTCAGTGATGACCCAAAAGACGAGACGTGTCACACGAAAGCTTTACCACTTTTTGATTAATATTTCTAATATATTTAAATAAATTGTCTTTGACAATCAGAGCCGGAAGATAGAAAAAAGAAAGAAAAAGAATAGTAAGGGAGACAAGAAAAGTACGATAAGAAGAAATCACCACCATATTCTACATATGTGTATATTCACACATATACATGCACACACACACACACACACACACACACACACACACACACACACACACACACACACAGAGAGAGAGAGAGAAGAAGAAATCAGCCTAATACCAATCAAAAACGCCCAAATTATTATTTTTTAAATTTAATATGAAAACAAAAGATGAGAAAATCGGCAGAAAAATGCAGATACCTCCTGACGAGTGGACAGAACGATCACAAAAAGATTCGTCCACGGAATTCTGGAGCCAGGATGCCGAAATATAACATCAATCAGCTGAGCGGGAAAATATATATATATATATATATATATATATATATATATATATATATATATATATATATTGTGTAGATTTAGGCAGAAATTTTTCATTAATGCACGTTTCATTAAATATTATAGACAAGTTTTATCTATTTATTTTAAGTAAGTTGCTTTCATATTGTTTGATAAGCTTAATCATATTATCGTTGAAAGATGAAGGAAAACACGATAGTGATACATGTTTAACTCCAATCTAAGCTTTCGGCTTACATAAGCCATTATCAAAGATGACAATTTCAATATATCAAACAACACATGGATGAAACGACAATAATAGCCCGCCCTTGTTGCATTAAAATTTCAAAACAACGATAAACTCGTGTATACGAGACGCGGAAGCGAAAATAGCGTCATAGCTCGTGACGTCAAAACATGACGACGCGAGAATGAAAACGAGAAGTATTAAGTATGGGAAGCCGTTGGTATAAACCAATGTCTTCTGTTATAAATTATACGCATTTAAGAATATTTGTAGAGATTTCATAGTTTGTTTTGTCTATATTATTTAATGAAACATGCATTAGTATATATATATATATATATATATATATATATATATATATATATATATACTATTGTCCATATCTATCACAAAGTTTCGATCCTTCAGTATCTTTCTATATTTCTGAGATGAGATATTATGTACAGTATTTACATTATTCGGACTATTGTCCTCATCTTTGTCTCCATATTTATTACAAGGTTTCGGCCGTTGTACTCTCCGGCCTTCTTCAGGTGGCTGGAATGTCGAACTGAACCCTTTATTTCGCACACTGGAGTAGACTGTTGTAGTTCAACGTGTCATGTTTAATGGATGTCAGTTGTCAGTTATCTCCTGTTAATTCCCTTCTCCAAGTTCTCCACTGCCTTAACCGGGTATTGAACTCACACTCTTTGGGTCCTATCACTGGATCTAACAAACACCTTTATCCACTGCGCCATGTGTCCTTGGCACAGTGTACGGATCGTACAACGGCCGAAACGTGGTAATAAATATGGCAACAAAGATGAGGACAATGGTTCGTTAACGTAAATAGTGTACATAATACCTCATCTCAGAAATGTATATATATATGGGGGGGGAGCCCGTTTGCAGAATTGCAGAAAAAAAAACTAATAGTTTTAGGTACTCTCACTGAAAAGTCAGTTGTTGTACATTGGCCGGCTCTCAGTAAGTAGGCTCCAATTATTTGAAACTTTCTATATTAAGCAACAAGCACGTCATACGAGACGCGCGGTATTTCTTTGAATTGGAAGACGGTAAAATACCTTAGAATGAATTTTTTCCTTCTTAAAATGAGTGTATAAAAATATATATTAGCCAATAAGCTTGCGATTAAAAACAATCTAAATTTTACGTTCCTCCGGAGCCTAACTTGTTATTATAAACATAATCAATTTTTGTCCACTAACTAGTCTTTTAGTGGACCTTTGACCAAGGTGTTTGTTCGATCATTTGTCGCACAAACTGAAAAATTACGTTTAACGATGGCAACGACAATCCGCTAACCTTGTTTACATGCGGCAACAGTAGCCTCTCTGGGCTTTTCCCACTTTCTTTCATAGGTTCAACAACTACAATTCATACACACTGAAACAACGTAGATCTGCCACAAACAACTGCACACATATAGACGTGTATTCAGTTAAATCTATACTAACAAAAATTCATTCCGTCATACTGCAAAAAAAAAGATGCACAAAAGTTTTGTGTGAAGTTGTTCGTAAAGTATTTATTAATTCATTTCGAAAGAAAAATAATACTGAAATAATTTTTTTAAAATCTGTAGAACTCCCCAATTTCTCCACTGCCTTAACCAGGTATTGAACTCACTCTCTTTGGGTCCTGTGGTTAAGGCGGTGGAGAAATTGGAGAGAGAAATTAACAGAAGATAACTGATAACTGACAACCATTAGACATGGCACGTGGAACTAGAACAGTCTACCTCAGCGGATGTAGCTTATCGTCTAACCCTGGACGCGGATGTAGTTTATCGTCTTACCCTGGACGCGGATGAAGTTTATCGTCTTACCCTGGTCGGGGATGTAGTTTATCGTCTAACCCTGGACGCGGATGTAGTTTATCGTCTTACCCAGGACGTCGATGTAGTTTAACGTCAAGGCGATAAATGTCACAAAACTTCAAGCGATAAAAGCCACTATCATGCACACAATAGCAGTCACTAACGCCGAAGTATTAAAAGTCACTAAGATACAACTGCTAACATGCAAGCGATAAAAACCCGGAACGTGCAACCGATAAAATTCGCTAACATGAAAGCGATAAAAGCCACTAACGACGAGGCGATAAAGGCGACAAAAATGCAAGCGATAAAAGCCACTATCATGCTAGCAGTAAAACACTATGACGCAAGGGGTTACTGAGAGCAAAAGAAAGCCGAAGCACAATAAAATAACTGCAATCAAGCAGACTTTCGATTACGATAAAATTTGTAGAAGAAAATATTCGCATAGAACTTGCGGTTGCATCTGGCAATTCCAATAGTGAAAATAATGTAACCAATCTGTCAATCTAGTTTTCTTACTTATGTGTCGTGACCAACTCAGGATGTGGACGATTATGGCTCTCCACAAGTCAGTGTCCTTCGTCGATCTTAATAACGTATGTTTATTTTCTTATTTCATCAATTTACTAAGATTCCCTAAATATGTGTGTTGTTTACTTTTGTGACTTTTGCCATCAATCTGTCCTGTGGGTATCAGATTTTACAAGCCTTCTTTTCTCAATATGTACCATAGGCATTTAAACTGTCTCTTCCTGATGTTAAGAATAAGCTTTCTTTTTGTTCCTCTTTTCTCTAAAACTTCGTCGTTGCTCACATATTCGCCCCATGGTATTCTCAGCATCCTTCTGTAGAACCACATTTCTGTTGCTCCAAGTCTCTTTTTCATCTTTGAGAAGATTGTCGATCATTCACAGTTATATAGGAAAACAGATATTACATACTCTGCTTAGCTTCTGGATTGCATCTTTGACTATCCTAATACGTCTTCAGATTTCAATGTCACACATTCCGTCCTCTGTTAAAATAATTCCCAGATATTTTTGTATTTTTGGGGTTTTGGAATCTCCAATATGTAATTTGACTTACGGTCAAATCACGCTGAAACACCGGTTCTCGTACGATCACCGAAGTTAAGCAGCGTAGAGCCAGGTCAGTGCTTAGATGGGGGACCGCTTGGGAACACCTGGTACTGTAAGCCCCCAAAGTCCAACCCTTACCTCACAGTCGGTGGGGGGGTGTAAACGGTAGTGTCAGAGCTATGCCGCCCGGAACTTCGTTCCTGGTAGGGCCACCCAAGGCGGACAGGTCTGACACACACGCCGGCTAACAAGGGCTCTGGTGAAAATCCAAGGAGCGTCTGCATCGGTAACCGGCGGCTTCTGGTCGTTCCTGTCTCTGCGTCTGTGGGAACCCCGCGGCAAGCAAGAACGTTATCCGAGTAGGCCTGGGTACCCTACTTCTGTAATTTATCCCAAGAATCTTCTTCTCATAACAGGAAGAAGCCGGCTCAATTCGCCCAGGGTGAATGCCGCATCAGTACAGTAGTAATATGTAATTTGCATTTTGGGCTGATCCCTTTTGCTAACAACCATGCATTAGTCCTTTCTTCAGGTTTTTCTTCACTACCTTCTGTAGGAGATTTTGTAGTTTCCTTTCCGTATCTGCTATCAACATTGTGTCATCTGCATATTTTATGCTGTTAAGTTTCTGGCCGCCTATAATGAATCCTGACAGGATTTCTAATACTGCGCTTAAAATTGTGAAGTCTGGACACCAAAAAAGAATAGCAATTAAAAGAATTATCATCAATGTATATATAGAAGAAGGAAGCAAGAGAGAGATATGTTAGGGCCGTTGAGAAGAGGCTGAAGCCAAGATGCCAGGTCGAGATCGATGATATTGCAGATTTGTCATTGGATTTTATCAAGAATCGCTAGATACATATGAGAAGCGTTAGACTGGATGCGCCAAAATTACTAAATTATCTTAATTGACGCCGTTTTTTCACGAAGCAACTTGCATGGAAAACGAGTATTTGTCATTTTTTCAACAGAAGTAAATCAACAAAAGCATCTTACGTGCAATAAGTACAATTTGCAGATATGCAAGCGATAAAAGTCGCTAACATGCAAGCGATAAAGTGGCGAGCCTGCCAGAAATAAAAGCTGTTAACATGCAAGTGATAAAAGCTTCTAACATGCAAGAGATAAAAGACGCTAACATGCAAGAGATAAAAGGCGCTAACATGCAAGCGATAAAATACGCCAACATGCAAACAATAAAACACGCTAACATGCATGTGATAAAAGTCGCTGACATGCAAGCGATAAAAGTCGCTAACATGCAAGCGATAAAAGTCGCTAATATGCAAGAAATTAAAGCTGCTTTCATGCGATAAAAACTGCTAACATGCAAGAGATAAAATACGCCAACATGCAAACGATAAAACACGCTAATATGCATGTGATAAAAATGACTAACATGCAAGTGATAAAAGTCGTTGACATGCAAGCAATAAAAGTTACTACCATGCAAGAGATAAAAGACGCTAACATGCAAGAGATAAAATACACCAACATGCAAACAATAAAACACGCTAACATACATGTGATAAAAGTCGCTGACATGCAAGCGATAAATGGGCGAGCCTGCAAGAAATAAAAGCTGCTAACATGCAAGAGATAAAAGTCGCTGACATGCAAGCGATAAAAGTCGCTAACATGCAAGCGATAAAATACACCAACATGCAAACAATAAAACACGCTAACATGCATGTGATAAAAGTCGCTAACATGCTGGCGATTAATGTCGCTAAGATGCAAGCGATAACAGCTACTAACATGCAAGCGTTAAAAGCTGCTGACATGCAAGCAATAAAAATTACTAACATGCAAGTGATAAAAGTCGCCAACATGAAAGCAATAACAGTCACTAAGATGTAAGCGATAAAAGCCATTTACATGCAAGCGTTAAAAGTCACTAATGCCGAAGTGATTAAAGTCACTAACATGCAAGCGATGAAAACCAGTAAGATGCAAGCGATAAAAGCCAATAACATCACAGTGATAATAGTCACAAAAATTCAAGCCATAAAACGTACTATAACGTGTACGTGATAAAAGTCTTACATGCAAGGGGTTACTGAGTGAATAAATCAGATAGATCAATTAAAGAACAGAGTCCAATGAGACAGATGTCGATTGGCTTTACATTTAAATTAAGACGGCACAATCTGTACAGTCGGGTGACCCTTTTCTTTCTGGGAAGTTTTCTTTTATGTAAATGGCCACACCACCCAAACATTAGCACGTTTGAGTTTTATTTGATCTGCTACGAGCCGATTTAAAAGTTTAAATAGATAAAGGCCTTCACTTCACTTACTAGTGTCATTGAACCAAGGACGTAGGCGATCATGGCTCTCCACATCCTCCTATTCCTTGTAGCTCTCAATAAGTTTCGTCCCTCTGCCACCTCCTCAGTTCTGTCATCCACTTGTTTAAGCCTGCCAAGTATATCATGAGTTGCTTTCCCTTGTCTCTTTTTCCTTCTATTCGACTTGTGTGTATCAGATTCTCCAGGCCCTTCTTTCTCATTACGTGTCCCAGAAATTTAAGCTACCTCTTCCTGATGTTAAGTATAAGTTTCCTTCTTGTTTGTGTCCTCTCCAAAACCTCATCGTTGCTCACACGCTCGGGCCATGATATCCTCAGCATCCTTCTGTAGAACCATACCTCCGTTGGCTTGAGTCTCTTCTTCATCTTTGAGGAGATCGTCCAACATTCGTTGCCATAAAGGAGGACAGATGTCATGTAACAGCTCAGAACTCTTTTCTTTGTTACCAACGAAATCCCCCTGTCTCGCAATACTCTGTTCAGCTTTTGGAATGCGTCTTTGGCCATCGCAGTGACCTAATTACTAAGCATCCCAGTGACCTAATTACCAAGAAATAAACCAACCACCGTGTCGCATAATAATTTAAATTTCAACCAACAGCAGTACTGGCTGCTCGGTCAATGAATGTCAAATGTTTCCTTATAGGGAAACGGCTTTTACTAGTACTATTAACGAGAAAGAAAATCTTTTTGATCACCATTTTTTCCTGAATAAGTTGATTTTGATCAGGAAGATAATTCCCAACTTCACTGTGCGTCGGAGACATAAAGCTCCATGCTATTCTCAGCATTGTTATTCGATTATTTCATAAGCCCGCCAGATTAAAACCCCGTTGAGTAAGCATGTGATACTTCTAACAAATCGGTTAAAAAGAAACTTCCATTTCTCTTCTTTTTTTCGCTTCCTCCATTTCTTCCTATTTATAAACAATCCCTTATATTTTAAATAATCTTTCTAATCCCCACCCGTTCTCTTCATGCTCTTTCTCTTTTTCCTTCTTTACTGTTTGTTTCTTTTTATTGTTCTCCATTGTATTTTTCTTTTTTCTTTTATCCATTTTATCTTTTTACTGGGACCTCTCACCTATCAAGTTTTTTTTCTATCTTTCTTTCTTTCTTTCTTTCTTTCTTTCTTTCTTTCTTTCTTTTTATTTCTTTCTCCAACGTCTTCTTTCTTTTATTCTTTCTTCCTTTCTTTTTTCTTTTTTCTTTCTTTCTTATTCATTATTTCTCCTTTGATTTTATTTCTCTCTCCAATGTCATATTTTCTTTCTTTCTTTCATTCTTTCTTTCTTTCTTTCTTTCTTTCTTTCTTTCTTTCTTTCTTTCTTTCCTTTTGATTTTATTTCTCTCCCCAATGTCATATTTTCTTTCTTTCTTTCTTTCATTCTTTCTTTCTTTCTTTCTTTCTTTCTTTCTTTCTTTCTCGTTCATTATTTCTCCCTTTGATTTTATTTCTTTCTCCAATGTCATATTTTCTTTCTTTCTTTCTTTCTTTCTTTCTTTCTTTCTTTCTTTCTTTCTTTCTCATTCGTTATTTCTCCCTTTGATTTTATTTCTCTCTCCAGTGTCTTATTCTCTTTCTTTCTTTCTTTCTTTCTTTCTTTCTTTCTTTCTTTCTTTCTTTCTTTTCGCCTTTTGATTTTATTTCTCTCTCCAATGTCATATTTTCTTTTCTTTCTTTTCTTTCTTTCTTTTTTTTCTTTCTTTCTTTCTTTCTTTCTTTTTTTCTCATTCGTTATTTCTCCTTTGATTTTATTTCTCTCCAGTGTCTTATTCTCTTTCTTTCTTTTTCTTTCTTTCTTTTCTTTCTTTCTTTCTTTTCTTTCTTTTCTTTCTTTTCTTATTCATTATTTCGCCTATTGATTTTATTTTTCTCTCTCCAATGTCATATTTTCTTTCTTTCTTTCATTCTTTCTTTCTTTCTTTCTTTTCTTTCTTTCTTTCTTTCATTCATTATTTCTCCCTTTGATTTTATTTTTTTTCTCCAATGTCATATTTTCTTTCTTTCTTTCTTTCTTTCTTTCTTTCTTTCTTTCTTTCTATTTCTTTCTCCAACGTCTTCTTTCTTTCTTTCTTTCTTTCTTTCTTTCTTTCTTTCTTTCTCATTCGTTATTTCTCCCTTTGATTTTATATCTCTCTCCAGTGTCTTATTCTCTTTCTTTCTTTCTTTCTTTCTTTCTTTCTTTCTTTCTTTCTTTCTTTTCTCTACGATCTCATTCCTTCTTTCTTTCCTTTTCTCTTTTTCTTTTATCCGCTATTTCCACAGTGGATACTCATTCCAACACTGGCCTATTTTATCCTCGGCCTCTTTCCTTACTATTATAGAGTCCAAAAGAAAATTATCGAACAATATCGAGTATCCATTTTCTTGCCAACAATGGTCCGTAGGCCATTGTACCGATCATTAAGACGTCTGACGCCTCAGTTATCAGCTAAAACTTTAACAACAACAATAATAATAATAATAATAATAATAATAATAATAATGATAATAATAATAATAATTATAATAAGAATAACAATAATAATAATAATGTCATATCATTTAAAGACGATAAAAGTAGATAAAAATTGTTAGCAAAATGTAAGTAGCTATCAAAATCTTATTAATTACTGTTGGAAATTAGTGAGATAGGAGAGAAGGAGTGAAAATCTATACTATTCTTAGCCAAGAGTGCTAAAACGTTAAAACAGGTTTACCAGAATGAACCAGTTTTTGTAAAATATATATTAGTATCTAGATGAAGTAAAAGAATACATTCAGAATAAAACGTTTTGACTCCTTCACTATTCAATCCATTTCATCCAAAACGAGCTCACAAAATCCGCTAATCTAAATAGACACCGTCGGTAGCATTTCAAACAATAATACAATATTCATAATCTTACCCTTTAATACTCTTCCTACTTGTAAATAAATTACTTATCCCTTATACAAAGATCTTTACCACCACATCCAAGATAACCGGAGATATAATTAGAAAGAAAAAAAAAAAACAACACCATTCGGTATTTATTAAATAAATCATTACAATGTAAATGCATTTATATCGGTGAGACATCTCGGAAATCCAAAATTCCGTATCTAGGAACATAAAAGAGATTTATGTTTAGACAACCATTCAAACTCGATCATAATTCGCAGGGAAAAAAATTGGACATAATTTTGATTTTATAAATGCCACTCTAATTAAAAACAAAGGAACGTAATTCTTTACGTGGAAAGTAGTTCGATGGACTACTAATAATATTACCAACTATTTCACGTGACATGAATCAAGCAATAAAAAATCAAACACAAAACAAAAATAACAAAATTTATTTCTTCATTTTTCTCCATATCTTATTCTCTGACGAAGTTTTAATAAAAGTGAAACATGCTAGATTGATAAACGTTTCCTAATATTTCCTTACCTTATCTTAATGAAATAAAATATTACCACGAACTGTTAAAGTCTCCGCTTTTATAAATATTATTTGCTCTGTTATTGCAGTGAGCTCTCTCTGGATCTATATCCTCTTTGGAATTATCCATACGGATTACCAAATAATATCATTGCATATATATATATATATATATATATATATATATATATATATATATATATATATATATATACAGACGTGACAGAATTAAATAGACGCTCACAGAAACCGTTTATTTTATTAAACAAGTAATTTATGCAAATAAAGTAATTATAAATGGTCATAAATTTAATAACTAATTCTTGGTTGACATCCCTTTTGTTTTTTTTTAATGCAAGGACCCTTCTAGGCATGCTAGCGATGATTTTCCGAATATCATCTTGAGGGATTTCTTGCCATGTTTGACGCAATAATCCTAAAAGTTTGGGTTTAGAAGATGGCTTCCTGTTCTTTTTGCGGAGTTTTCGATCTAATATGCCCCAAAGGTGTTCAATAGGGTTAATATCCGGGGACTGACTTGGCCATCGAAGTTTATTGGTCCCATTTTGTCTCAACCAATGTTGCGTTGCTTGAGCAGTGTGACATGGTGCTCCATCTTCCATAAATAGGGAGTCAACTTTGCTCATTCTACTACTTGAGAATATTGGAAGGAGCCCTTTCTTTAATATAGAAACATATTTGGTTGAATTAATGTTTCCTTAACACTCCACAAGCTCTGAGCGACCATCACTCCAAATTGCACCCCATACCATTACAAAAGGCCCCCATATTTCAACGTTAGCTGCAGTCTTTTTAAATCAAACCCTTGACTACAGAGTCTCCATACCCATACTCTTCCACTGTCGGAAAATAATGCGAATCTTGACTCATCAGAGAAAAAGGTCACAGGTCTCTCCACTATTTCATGAGCCCAATCCTTTCTGCGTTTGATATTGGCTGGACGGAGAAGTGGTTTCCTTCTTGCAGCTCTGCCATAGTAGCCCAGTTTGTGAAGATACCTGA
>CAHIKZ030000432.1:607500-747500 GCA_903632075.3 Acanthosepion pharaonis
ATATAGTGAATGCAATGTTTCTAAATATATATATATTCATTGTTCTGCAAGGGGATTCATTGCCTTTTCTTACAAACAGATTTTACTGGCACCAGCCTGTTGTCTAGTTACTGAATCTTGGTTACAGTCTTCAACCCACACTTTCGTTTGTTTTGCCAAACCTCTTTTATCTATGCCACAGGAAAAATCTGGAGAAAAAATAGCAACAACACCTTTTTAAACCAACATGAGCAGCAATACATTTTATCTCTAGTTAAAGTCATACAATTGCATTCAAAATATATTTAGCTGAAACCATGAAATTGTTCAAATTATTTATATTTCGGCGTCAAATAGCCAATAGAATTTGAAATGCCGCTCAACGAAATCAACCAATCAAATAACCACAACCAGAAAAATTCAGATATACGTACTTAAGTAGGCGCCGGAGGGGGTCGTCAGTGGTGTTAACTGACTTGGTTTATCAGGGAGTTTCGGGTCTTTCAATATCATACACTCCATCACCAAATCGACCCAATCAAGGGAGATCACTCCCTGATTCCTCATCGCAATCAAACGCTAACAGTTACTCTGGCCTTTTTAATGACTTAGACGAAGAAAGACCACGTTTTCCGGACACCCGATTGGATGTTTGTAACAACCAATCCACTGCTGGGACTATCTTTTAAATGGTCCACGGTGGGGACTGGCTTTCTTTTCTTTCTTTTTCGGTGGATAGCAGTTTCAATGGATAACCGTGGAGGTAATCTAACGTTCCTAAATTTAACCCTTTTTTCTTAATGATGATTCGATGTCTTACTCTAAATATTTGCCGTTTTGATTTTATTTATGCTTTGGGGGGGAGACTTAAACTCAACCAACTATCATATTTTTATTGTTTAGCCTGTTGCAGTTTTTTGTGTATATGTGTGTACTAGTGAGCTAACCCAAATGACTTGACTCACTTTATAGTCCACCAATAGAAGGTTAGCCAATCAGAAGACGTAGAATATTCAATCCGTCGTGTATAAAGGCGGCCATTTTTGTTCACTCTACCCGAACAGGCCCTCAAAGAGAATTGCCATTTAATTGATGGCACGTTTCTTAGTATATGAGATGTTCCTAGTTGTTGAAACTTGACTAATGCATGGAATAATAATGCAACACAAAATGTACTTAGAACAAAATGTATTGAAACAAGAAAGTGTACACAATATTTACATATAGTCTTTTGTATATTCCTGGTAAGACCTTTCCTGGAGAATGTGTTGACTGAGTCGCAGTCGGGCAGAGTCTCTGGTTGAATCTCTTGATTCCTCCCTCTCTTCCCGGTACCAACCATATTTATATGGTCGGTACTCCACTATGCAAATTAGGTGGATCCTACCACAACACTAGTAAAATCATCATTAGGTGGATCCTACCACAATACTAGTAAAATCATCATTATTATTATTATTATTGTATGTTATATATCCTGCTTTGTATCCTGTAGAGACTGGTCCAAACTATGGTCCTTAGGTTCTAATGAATAATTATCATTTAATAGATAGCACTTTTCTTAGTATATGGGATCTTCCTAGTAAGGCCATCTTCTGGGCCACTTGAATGTTGATGTTACCTGGGACACAGTTAATTAAAATTGTCCATTCCTTTTCTCCCGAAGCCCAGATCTCTGATTACTACTGGTACAGTCTCAGTCTTCATTTCTCACACCCTGTTAATCTCGATCCCCAGGTCCTTTCATTTGGACAATTTCTCGATAATGTTCATAGAGGTGTCTCTCTCAGATGGTACTGCTATATCAATAAGCATACACTTCCTGAATTTCTTGTATTTCATGATAATATCACGTCTGTTGGCTTTTATTTCCTGTCAGTTTGAATTGGCATGTCACAGAGGATAGTTAGAGTCTTGGGTATGACGATAAACTACGTCCAACAGCAAGGCCTCTGATCAGGAGGTTTTGAGGAGCGTGGAACAACTTCTTAATTGCTGGTGTTGCCAGGTCCACCCTGACATCCTGAGATAATATGGTTGACAGTTTCATCATCTTTCCTCAGATCCTGTATTTTGGGTTAGTTCTCTCCTTGATTATGTGACAGTGATAGGATCTGATTGCGAGGTTTTGGTCCTGAGCTGCAATAATAATAATAACACTCTTTTTTCAATGCAGCATTTATATTCAGGGGAAAATATATCGTTTTAAATCTAGGATTGAACCTCGCACGAGTTCGGTGGAAACTTAATTCATTTGATTGCGACAAATACGCAGGCACAGCAGTTATGGCGTTGTTCGTTGACCTTTTTATTCATTTTGTTTTTTTCTTTTCCATTCTTTATTTCTTTTTGGCATGTTATTAAAATTCGATCAAGTTGGGAAATCGCCAAATTTTGGCGATGGTATTTTATTCGTGGAGTGGGAAGGCGTCAATATAAAAATTGGAGCAGAGACGAAGTGATTGTTTGTTGCGGAATTTGTGGACGATAGACAAACAATTAATTATAGAAAAACTGGCAAGCAAAGAAGAAAATGAGGAAATGAATTAAAGTTAGACTCAAGGAAAAGAAGGACAAATGAAAAGAAGGAAGAATGTGGTCGGCATTTGAAAAGTAAAAGTCACAAGAAAGAAAGAAAGAAAGAAAGAAAGAAAGAAATGCGATCAGAGTGAGAACATAAAAAAGAAAGGATAAAACGTTGGAGAAAGAAATAAAAGAATGAAAGATACTGTAGACAGGAAAAGACGTTTGAAGAAAGAAAGAAAGAAAGAATAAGACGTTGGAGAAAGAAATAAAAGAAAGAAAGAAACTGTAGACAGGCTAAGAAAGAAAGAAAGAAAGAAAGAAAGAAAGAAAGACAGAATGGAAAACAGACAGACAGATGAATGAAAATGGATTCAACAAAAGAAAGAAAGAAAGAAAGAAAGAAAGAAAGAAAGAAAGAAAGAAGTGCAAAACAAAGTAAATGAGATGGGAAGAAAGAAAAGGTGACGAAGTATAAAATTTGTTTGGAAAGGAAATGGGAAAGAAAGAAAAAAAGATGGACATGCAAGAATGAATGATTATTTTGTTATAATTCTTATTAATTCACAAGAGGCCAGAATATCTCATGACAAATAACGCTTATATTATTATTAATAACCTTTTCGTTATTGATGTGTACAAAGGAGAACGCTATCGTCTGCGTTATATTGTACTCACCCTGCCTGTGGTTCCCCACCCGTTGCTTGTAAACACTAATTATAAAATCAGTGAGAAGTCGAAAAAGACTTGACCATTTGTATGACACCTGCTTGAATGGACTAAAGTGGCGTTGGCATCAATTTATTGCGCCTCTCAGTTTCTCTGCCGTAGAAAATAATTAAAACAATTTGGAAAACTACGGATCAGAAAAAAAAAATGAAGCGATAGAAGAATTCAATATGGCCGAGAATGATATTTTGAAATGATCAGGGTGAGTATACGAAGAGAAAGAGAGAGGGGGAGAGATAGAAGGAGAGGGAGAGAGAGAGGCGGGAAGAGATAGAAGGAGAGGGAGAGAGGGGGAGAAGAGAGATGAGGGAAGATAGAGTTGGAGAGAGAGGGGGAGAGAGAGGGAGGGAAAGAGAGAGAGGCAATAATCAAGTCGATTTGTCATTGCAAATGGCGATTGCATTTAAGATATTAAAATATTGCTGGCTTTTCTATTTAACAATTTTTCTTTATTTATTTCTTCATCATTCTATGTCTTTTCTTTCTTTCTCCATCTCTTTCTCCTTTCTTTCTTTCTTTTTTCTTTCTTCCTTTATTTCTTTCTTCATCATTCTATGTCTTTTCTTTCTTTCTCCATCTCTCTCCTCCTTTCTTTTTTTTTTTTCTTTCTTCCTTTATTTCTTTCTTCATCATTCTATGTCTTTTCTTTCTTTTCTCCATCTCTCTCCTTTTTTTCTTTCTTTTTTTTTCTTTCTTCCTTTATTTCTTTCTTCATCATTCTATGTCTTTTTCTTTCTTTCTCCATCTCTCTCTCCTTTCTTTCTTTCTTTTTTCTTTCTTCCTTTATTTCTTTCTTCATCATTCTATGTCTTTTCTTTCTTTCTCCATCTCTCTCTCCTTTCTTTCTTTCTTTTTTCTTTCTTCCTTTATTTCTTTCTTCATCATTCTATGTCTTTTCTTTCTTTCTCCATCTCTCTCTCCTTTCTTTCTTTCTTTTTTCTTTCTTCCTTTATTTCTTTCTTCATCATTCTATGTCTTTTCTTTCTTTCGTCATCTCTGTTTTATTTTTTGTTCCTTTTCTTTCGTTATCATTCTGTCTTTCTTTCTTTTCTTTCTTTCTTCATCTCTGTTTCATCTCTGATTTCTTTCTTTCTTTCTTTCTTTCTTTTTTTCTTTCATTCTTCATTATTCTATTTCTTTTCTTCTTTTCTTTCTTCATCCCTATTTCATTTCTTTCTTCTTTTCTTTTGTTTCTTAATCATTTTATTTCTTTTCTTTTTTCACCTGTTTTATTTTTTTCCTTTTTTGTCACTTTCCCTCTTTCTTTCTTTCTTTCTTTCTTTCTTTCTTTCTTTCTTCATCATTCTATGCTTTTCATCCTTTCTTTCTTTATTTATCACTGTCTGATTACATTATATCCTTCTTTCTTTCTTTTTCTCTTCCCCACTCTTTTTTCTCCTTATTTTTTCATTTTTTATTCTCTCCTGCCTTCTCACTATTCTTTCTTTCTTTCTTTCTTTCTTTCTTTCTTTTCCCCACTCTTTTTTCTTCTAATTTTGTTTCTTTCTCAATTATCTCTTATTTCGCTTCCGTTTTCTTTGACTTCCATATTTCTGTCGATTCTTTTAAGCGAATTATAACATTTCTTCTAGATTTGCAATTTATATGATTCAAGAATATCAGTGAAAAGGAAAAGAAAATTAAATATGACAGAATTTCTATCAAATAAATAAGCTACACGTGGCCATATGATAGAGTTTAATGCACTGGTTTAAGAAATTATTGCTGGCTAATCTTATTTCAAGAATTTTCACAGTATAATGTTCAATCCCTGCAGTCGACGATGAAACGATTGATTAAGAGAGACATAGAAATAATGAGATAGATAGATACGTACAAATAGACTGAGATAGATAGATAGATAGATAGATAGATAGATAGATAGATACTAATACACTGAGATAGATAGATAGATAGATAGATAGATAGATAGATAGATAGATAGATACTAATACACTGGGATAGATAGATAGATAGATGAGATAGATAGATAGATAGATAGATAGATAGATAGATAGATAGATAATGGACGCACTGAGAGAGACATAAACACACTGATATATCCAGGGTACGATGGGTAAATTGTCGTCTAAATATTACAAAAATGAAACATACTTGCAGTTCATTTGAATATATTTACCACAATTACACAAAAACATCTAGAAATACTAAAGATTAAACGTATTCAATAAAATCACCTTTGGCTTAAACCACCGCTTTCTGAGGACTCCAGAATCTCCTGCATCTCTTCTGGACGGTCTCCTTGTTTAAGTTGGTGAATCCTGCCATAATCCTTGTCTTGAGTTCATCTTTGATCTTACAATATGTGTTGTTAGTCTCTCGCTTAACTGCGCCACACGCATAAAAATCAAGGGGGTTGACCCATGGCAGCACTACCTCCTCAAGGCATTTAATGTCGCGACTGAGGCCCTGTGAAGGAGCTGAATGGAGGCCTAACGTCGCCATCACTAGTGATCCCGCCAAACACTATGATGTTGACGGGATATAACATCAAACTCTTCCGAGGCCCCTGCACTACCATCAGATTAAGACCCAAACATTCGTATTGGAGTTTCCGGTGCGAATGCCAAGCAGTACTGCAGGCTGTTTCTAAATTTTTGCATCATAGTGCTCTTTGTTCTTTCAGATAGTGCTTAACTGACCCTACTTTACTGTGCAGTCAGAAAAATCGAAAATAAACAGCTAGAGGAGGCGAAGGTGGGGGGTGGCTGACCGCCTCGGGTGCCAGCACAGGAGGGGTGACACACTGTCACCCCCAACAAAATTTTTCAACCAGGCTAAAGTGCCAAAAATAGTCTGAAAACAGTGGTGGAGACACAGGGTTTCGCAGGCGGGCATATGACTCCCCATAAATAATATATTACCCCCCCGCCCAGTTTTGTCCCCCGTCAGAAATTTTCTAATAAATTGTCGGGAAATTTGTGAGTAGGACAAATAGCAATGTTTTCAGCTTTCATGTGTTTCAGTTGCTACAATCTTGGTTACTAACAAGAGACATTGTTGTAACATTTTATCGGATGATATGGTGTTTTAACTCTGCATCATTAATAACAACAAAGCGAAATACGAAGCCAAAAGTGCAACAATTTCAGTCTTGCCTGTGTATCAATTCGCTGAGATACAATTTTCCATTGAGTGAGCGATATACTTTTGAATATGTCTACTAGTGTTGGGACGATTAATCGGAATCGGAATCGAGAATCGGAAAAATCGGAACTTTTTGGGGTATCGGAAACGGTATCGGAATCGGAAAAAATTGTGCCTATTTTCCGATTCCAAAAACTATTCTTTTAAATTTTTAACTTAATTTTCCATTATTTGTACTAATGATAAATATTTATTGTTTTTAAATTATCACTAAAACTAAAATCATAATAACACCAAAATACGATGTAAATTTATTTTACTTGTATAAAGAAAAACAAAAAAATAAACTTTGCATAAATTCTCTAGGTAACCTTTAAAAGAATGCAGTTGATTTACAATGTTCCGAAAAATGTTTAAAAATTTAAATAGAACATTTTTGTCAAGAAAAATACTTTCAAACATCATTGATAATTAAATGGTACCCAGAAAATGATGCAACGGAAAATTGGACACCGGAAAATTAGCCACAGAAAATTACGTCAACCATGAGCCAGTCGAGACTGTCGGATCTGGCTGTGCTGTCCATTGAAAACAAGCTTACAAGACAAACAGATTTTGATGATGTCGTTGACCAGTTTGCCACAATGAAAACAAGAAAACATTCATTCTAAGACCATAGTATCGAATGTCATTCTTTTGTGTATTGCCGTGTTTTGTATTTAGTTGTTCTGAAAGTGAACAGTTGCGTTTTTAAAATCTTTTGATTTGAACTGATTATTTTGTGGTATTGGATTTTGTCTTGGATCATACATGTAAACAGTAACGTACCGGTCAGTAGAGTAAAGTAGAGGTAGAGCATGTATGAAAATTTAGCTACAGCTAACCATTCAGCATAGGGTGAATCGGGGTCATTAGGGTGACATTTGAACGGACCGCCCCGGGTGACGTTTACTCTAGCTACGCCACTAACGCGCATGCCCGAAATTAAAAATATAATATGGAAATAATTTACCCATCGGACCCTCTCTCTGTCGGACTCTGTCTGTCTGTCTCTCTCTCTTTATCTCTCTGTCTGTCTCTGTCTCTCTCTCTCTCTCTCTATATATATATATATATATATATATATAGATAGATAGATAGATAGATAGATAGATAGATATGAAGGGACTGAGATTAACCGAGATAGATAGATAACTAGATAGATAATGAAGAGATAGATAGATAGATATAATGAACAGACTGATATATATATATATATATATATATATATATATATATATATATATATATATATATGTGTGTGTGTGTGTGTGTGTGTGTGTGTGTGTGTGTGTGTGTGTGTGTGGATAGATAGATAGATAATGAATAGACTGAGATAGATAGATAGATAGATAGATAGATAGATATAAAGAACAGACTGACATATATATATATATATATATATATAGATAGATAGATAGATAGATAGAGAGAGAGAGAGAGAGAGAGAGATGAACAGGCTGAGATATATAAATACTAATACACTGATACATAAATAGATATGAAAAGACTTGATATATGAACTGAGATAGATAGATAGATAGATAGATAGATAGATAGATAGATAGATAGATAGATAGATATGAGTAGACTGGTATAGATAGATAGATATGAACAGACTAAAACAGATAGATAGATAGATAGATAGATAGATAGATAGATAGATAGATAGATAGATAGATAGATATAGAGACAGACAGAGAGATAGATACAGAATAACCAAATATTCTTTTTCCTCCCGTTTCTACAACAATCATTCGGTAGAAAAATTCTCTTTATCTCGATTGTCCAGCTTTTCTATTTTAATACCATTTCCACCGACAAAATTCATCAAAGATTCCCTTCGGTAATTTTGCCTGGATGATAGGCAATTGAAATCGTAGAGAGCGATTTTTTTTTTAAGCAGACGATGTTGTTGCACAGGTCAAAAGACGAGTCAAATTTACGACATGCGTATGCATTTGGATTAGGAATTCTTTATAGTTCTCCATGTCCGCCATTTTTGATATAGTCTGGGCTGGGAGGAAGTTGCAAAAGCTATCGTGCATGCGCATTGACGTCAGTGGAAAGCATTGTTCAAAGCAGAAGCAACTCAATAGACACTGGTTATTCAGGCTTAAAATTGCCTTTGGGCCGCTATGTCTATAAATAATTACATTCAATTTATTCACGCAAGGCACAGTAATAAACTGTTTTTCATTTCATGGCTTTTATGTGCAGAAATATATATATATATATATATATATATATATATATATATATATATATATATAAGTGAACATTGAAGTCAACACTTAAAAGGCGACAGGCTTTTTCATGCTAGATGCAATCGTCAAGCCAAGAATCCCTTCCATATATAAGCTAAACTTAATTGAAAAAACAGAAAGTTTCATAAAAAGAATGAGACTCGTGGCTTGACGATTGCGTCTCGCATGAAACAGCCTGTCGCCTCTAATTGTTGATTTCAATGTTCACTTTTATATTTACACACGTTCTATCTCTGATATTGAGCACTTTATCCCAGAAATATAGCAAACCTTAAGAGTATATTTCTTTATATATATATATATATATATATATATATATAGATAATATTAGTGGAAAATATACATACATATGAAAAATATATCTAAAAAAATTTCCATACATATATATTTTCAGAAAAAAATTTTTCCAAGAGGAGGGATCCAGGTAGAACTCAATGTCTAGGACAGAGTAAGGATATAATAAAAAGGCTTAAACACTAATATTCCATGGTCATAATTTATTCCATTGGAATCGTAAATACGATCCAAATCATCAGACCTACAAATTCAAAATGAAAACAGAAAAAACAACTCCGGAAATCAAAAACGAATTTAGAGAAAGAGTAAGTATGAGGAGGAGGGACAGACATCCGTCGACTTTCTTTCTCTCTTCTTTTTAAATTCCCCCACCTCACCCACATCTCCTAGAATTCTCTCTGTCCCTCCTCCTCATACTTACTCTTTCTCTAAATTCGTTTTTGATTTCCGGAGTTGTTTTTTCTGTTTTCATTTTGAATATGTAGGTCTGATGATTTGGATCGTATTTACGATTCCAATGGAATAAATTATTGTTACGGTTTTTTGGGTATATAATGCCTATAACTAGGGTATTTATTTGTAAATATATACAAATTGTGGCACAAGGCCGAAAGGGGAGGGAGTAGAGGCTGGTCTTCACTAACTATCTTATACCTAGCTACTCAGATTCACGACCCATTCACACCTTTACAATTAACTCATTCACCACAAGAACTTGTCCATCACCACTCAATCCTTCATGCACTATAATACCAGATTCTCACAAGGGGACCTACTAAAACGCGCCCAATCCATAAAAATTTGATGATACATAAAATGCTATACATAAAATTCTAATAATGATAGGATGCAAGGGGAGGGAGATGAACCCAATAAAACTAAAAATAAACACAACATTCAAACTAAACATAACATATGTTAGTAGGGACCGTCCAACCCTCAAAACAGAGAGGCCGCTGTATTCTGCCCAGAGAACAAAATCAAGAAGCACTCTCGCTAAGGGAGTGGGAAAGGAGGATAAAATATTATGCCGGAATGGGTAATATAATGCTGACCCAGTCGAGATGAAAAAAGGGGGACCAAAACAAACTGGGGAGGTTGGGAATCCCGACTTGGACCATAACCAAAGAGCAGCCGGGATACAGACCAGAAACGACACTTACTCACATTAACTAGGTACACTGAAGCTTGTCTAACCTAACCAAGGGGAGGGTTCCACAGGAAGCCACCCCGATGTGCTATAGGTTGACTTAAAAAAGAAAATCAAGGCTAGCCCCGGTCACACGAACCAGGCTTGCTACTTTTACCCACCTTTCGCTGAAGACTGTCGAATGCAATCGTTTTCTATCAGATCTAATCTTCATCTTGAGCTGATGCTCAAAGAATTGGATTAGATGCTGATAAGAAAGACGGTTGCCCGCAAGACTTCCTCCATTCGCGTCGTCCAAATCACCATTCGAGCCGTGGCCATCAGCATCAGAAACACCATTCGTTTCTCCCGGAATACGGGGGGCGACACATTGTCACACGCGTATGCGCGATCCATGGACACTAGCTGCCTGGGGAGCGAGACGAGCCGTCAGCTCGCCGACATGGTCCCATAAGGGGCGGACCGGGGGCAATGGTAGAAGGCGTGCGCAGCCGTTTCCTCTAAACCAAGACCACACCGTTCACAGTCTGGCAAATCCGCCAAACCCCATATGAAAGCCTTGTCATTGAGAGGCAGCCGATTCCGAGCCAATCGCCAGGTAAGCGAAAACTCAGGGTTACTGAGGTAATCCGCCGCTGGCGCCCAAGACCAATAGGAGCGATACTCCTCCTCCGACAAGCCGAGCGTATCACGTAGTTTATCCTTCGCGCGACCCTCCACTAAACCACGATAGAAGACCTTCCTAGGCCGTGAAAGGTCACTGACCGGGGAATGGCCTTCAAGGCCAACCGACACTCGCGGATGAAATCCGACTCATCCCGGGGCCTACAACGGCGCTCGGCCCTCGAGATGGGGGGACTGATAGTAAGGCTAGGGAAGGCGTCCCCAACAATCCCCTCCAGAATCGGATCTCCTCTAGTCAATGCGCGGCGTAGGAAAGCCAACCCAGAGGCACGGATGTGACTCATAAGGTGCGGCATTCCCAGCCCCCATGACACGGACGTTTGGTGCAGACTCGTCTGTCGACCCTGTTCACGCGTCCCCTCCATAAAATGGAGGATAGCGATCGCTCGAGCACCTTCCTGCGGTCTTTACAGAGAGGAAGTACGGACAACCGATAAAGAATCAGGGGAAAATGTATGTAACACACACCTCCGCCCTGCCCTTCACGGACAACCGCCGTCGATTCCAAGTCTGACCGGCAGAATCGACCTTTGCACGTACTTCAGACCAATTCTTCTCCAGCTGGAGGTCGGGCCCAAACCACACTCCAAGAATGCGGACAGGACCGTCCGTCCAACCGAAGCGCAAAAACCTATTCACATACGGGCCGGAAATTTGAGGGTGAAAGGACCCCGACGGATTGTCCCAGGCTCCCAACTCCTCTCTTGCGGGAGGAAAGGTCTTTCTCGATCTCCTCCTTTTCCACTTTACAAATATCTTCGATTTTCCCGAAGATCCTTTTTTTCTTCTTCCCCCTATCTGGGGGCGGAGGGGTGGGAGTGGTTGAAGGGGTTGGAGTAGGGAGGGATGATTGGGGAGTTGGCGGGTCCAAAGCAGTAGGAGTAGGTGTGCGGCGGAGTGGGGGGTGGTAGAAGGGAGTGGCATACGAGACCAGGAAGGAGGGAGACTCCTATCTGCTGGGGTGCCTGTTTTTTTCACTGGTGAGGAGGGGACTGAAGCACACCTGTTTTTTCCCCTCCCCCTCTCTTCACTAATACATTCAATCAGTTCGTGAATTATTTTCACTTGTTTGTCTCCCTCCTCCTCGTCTTCTTCCCGGCTTCTCTTCAAGGAGGCGGCACGTTTGGGAGGTACTTCCTCCACCTCCATAGCATCCTCCTGTTTCTCTGGCGATTTTGCCGGAGCCGGACTTTGCTGCTCTTTCTTTTTCTGTCGCTGTTGTTGCTTCTGCTGTTGTTGTTGTTGCTGTTGTTGTTGTTGCTGCTGCTGCTGTTGCTGCTGCTGTTGCTGCTGCTGTTGTTGCTGCTGCTGCTGCTGATTTTTTGGTTTTGTCTGCCCCTTAGAAGGCTGAACTTCTTTGGGCTTTTTTTCCGTCTGCTTCTTTGGGGACGTTGAAACATTCGTTTTTTTGTTTCTCTTCTCTACCTCCTTCCAGCCTCCTTCGGGAGGTTTCTCCATTACCGGATTTTCAGTCACTGCTGCTGATGCTGCTGGTGCTGGAGGAGGGGGAGTGGGATTCCCCTTTTTGCCAGGGCAATCTTTGGACATGTGTCCCAATGCACCGCATGTCCAACAGCACGGTTTCCTCCCCTCAACCACGACCAGCATCCTCCTCTTTCTACATATCAGGGTGTTTGGAATATCCTGGAAATTCTGTCGGTTCAGAGTTATCTGAACCTCAATATCACCTGTTTGTATCCCACTCTTGCTGACGAGGGCCTTTACCTCATTTACTTCGCCATATTTGGCGAAAAAGGCCCCCATTCTGTCCTCTCCAATGTCTGCCGGGACGCCATGAATTGTCACTCTGGTCCTTCTCGTCCCCATATACTCTGTCTGCAAGCGCAGGCTTTTGGTTGTTAGCAGACTTCCTGCTAACGCTTTAGCCTGCTCTTCTGTCGCCAAGAGCAAGTCCCAGAGCGCATTAGTTCTTCGCGCCAGGATCTTTGGAACGATCTTTAGCGCTTTCAAGGCCTCCTCCATTCCTTCTCTGCCGACACCAATCAACCTTCGGGTCTTAACGTCTGACGTCAGGAGCGAAATTGTTCTTGTGTCGACCGCATCCAATGCTTCTTGGATTGTCAGAAATTCGTTTTCTTTGAACGTTTGTTCAAATTTAGCCCTTTGCTCCCCGTAAAAGGCTGCATCTTTTTGCTGCGGCCTGTTTTGACCCCAGGCCGTCTTGGCAGGTGATACCGGTTGGGAAGGTGGCGTATTCCCTTCCTCGTTGTTATTGTCGGCCATGATGGGTTTTAGCGACCCACCAGGCCGAACACTTTTGCTTTTGTTCCTACTTTCTTTTTTGTTTCTTACATAGGTTTAGAAATAAACAGGAAAAATAAAAACAGCTAAAAAAATAGAATAAAAATAAAAAGAAAAATGCACAAACAAAACAAGAAAAGATAAAACAAAACAAGAAAAGATTAAAAAAGGGCTGAAAAAAAGAAAAAAAGAAAAAGAAAAAAGAAAAGGGAATTAAAAAAAATAAAAACAAAGGCAAAAACAGAAAATCAAACAAAAGGTTACAAAAAGATTCACTAAAAAAGCTTAACTTAACGATGTGCTGTACTTCCTGAAATAGACTCGTCTATATAACCAATTAAGCAGATTCCATATATACCCAAAATAAGGGGGGTTGTTACGGTTTTTTGGGTATATAATGTCTATAACTAGTGAGCGAGTCAGAATGACTTATTTCCCTTTATAATCGACCAATGGAAGGTTGATCAATTAGAAGCCGCCTAACACTGTATTCGTCGTGTATAAAGGCGGCCATCTTGTTTCGTCTACCAGAAGGACCAAAGGTGACCAGGAGAAGGATGAACTACACTCTGCTGTGATATCCACTGCGAACCTTCACTACGCGTTCCCACTGTCTCCGAAATATTCACTGCCAACCCTTGGATTCAATACTCAAGGACGACCGGCATGGAAATGTCTAACATAGGTTATGAGCCCAGATCACGATTATATTTTGACGGAAATGAATCGAGATATGAATTATGGGAGACGAAGTTTTTGGGCTACCTCAGAATACAAAAACTGCATGATATCATCCTTTGCAAACTCGACCAGGAGGGGGATGATTTCATGGAAAGAAATGCGACCGTTTACGCTGAGTTAATTCAATTCCTGGATGACCGGAGTTTGTCTTTAATAATGAGAGAGGCCAAGGATAATGGCCAAAGAGCTCTGCAGATTTTGCGTGAACACTATTTGTCAAAAGGTAAGCCTAAAATTATTTCCTTATATACGGAATTAACCGCATTGAAAAGACGAGAAAACGAATTTATAACTGATTACATTATTCGAGCGGAGAACGTTACGAATGCTTTAAAAATTGCAGGTGAAACCATCTCGGATGGGCTGCTAATAGCCATGGCCTTGAAGGGTTTGCCACCGTCATTCAAACCATTTACGACAGTTATAACCCAAAAAGATAAACAACTAACTTTCACTGAATTTAAAATTGCGTTACGTAATTATGAAGCAATATGATAATATGTACCCCCCAATCGAGGCAAAAAAAAAAAATGTTGTTTTCGTTGTGGTAATAATGTCGGCCATGTCCGTGCGGAAATGTCAATTTTGTACACGGAATGACTTTTTGGAAACAGAAAAAACAAACTTTTTACAATGGACGTGCATATGCCTTTTTTTTGTTTTGTTTGGATTGAGTACTGTGGCTAGTACTTGTGATTCGGGCAGTTCGGCTGCGACAAATCATGTATTTATGGTTGTTACAGAATTTATTAATTTTCACCCGAATTTTGAGCTCGACTGACATTTCATCGAGTTACTGGACGGCACCAGAGCTAATAATTTAGCCTCAGAGAGGTAGTGCCTGTACTTATCTGCGAAATACTGGAGGAAACATAGAATGTTTATTTAAAAAAAAAAAAAAAAAAAAAAAAAAAGAAGGAAAAAAGGCTTTATATATTTTAAATTCAAGATATCCAGACAGAACTGGATTTGATATACAGCAATATGGACGTTAGTATTATTTGAAAAGTGTTAAGTCTGCTAAGCTGGCCACGCATGACTTAAGAACTTGGCATAAGATATTAGGCCACTGTAGGAATTCTGATGTTAAGAGATTGCAAGAACATGTCACTGGAATAAAAAAAAATATACTTCCAAATGATTTAAAATATTAGGACATGTATATTAAAGAATAATGACTTTAACTTTGTTGCCGAATACTCAGGGCTTATGATTTACTTTCTGAAAGTAAATTTGATAAGTTGCAATCTACGAAAATCTATTTATCTGTAAACTCCCCCGCATGGAAAATTAAAAATAATTCACACACATAATGGTGGACAATTTACTTCTGATGCTTGCAAAAACCTCCTAATAAATTAAATAAATGAAGGCATTAAAACGTGAGAAAACCTGTTCTTATTCTCCGCATAAGAACGGAGTCGCTGAACGTAGTTGGAGGACACTTTTTAAAATGGCTAGATGATTGTTAATAGAATATAAATTACCCAAGAAGCTGTGGTTTTATGCATTGAGAAAGAACCTAAAAACTCAATGAGAGCCCAATGTGAGTGATATGCATATTTTTGATATAATTTGCTGTATATATTTTGACCACAGGGCGGAAATAGATCCCAAAATTAAAGGGACATATTTATGGGTAGAATAAGCCAAGTCCAGACTATATGATTTAAAAGAAGAAAGATGCATCAGATTGATAGATTCTTTTGAGCGAGGGGAGGAACTTGAAAAAAAAAACAAAAGAAAAATATATTAATTCCGTGGAACTAGTCCAACCCGAATTAAGTATGGCCTAATTATGGGTAGAAAACCCGTTCAGAGTCCACAAGCAGAAGATGGTACTATACCAGATGGGGTATATGAGAAGAAGAAAATCAGGTGCAAATTCCGACCAAAATGGAGAAAAGCCAGACTATTGTGAAATGAATTAATGTAATATTAACTGTTGTTAAGCAGTACAAATGTATCTCAAGGAACTACCAAGAAGCCATACATTTTTGTTAAGATCAGAGCGGCCATGCCTTCAAAAAGAATGAAGAAATGTAAGCCTTCAAAAAAAAAAAGCAGTAATTTAAGCCTTCAAAAGGAAAGAATGAAGAAATTTAAGCCTTCAAAAGAAAAGAAGGAAGAAATTTAAGCCAAAATTAAAGTAATTTAATCTTTAGTATTGAGGGACACTATTTGAATCAAAACGCCCCGGATGATGACTTATGTAGAAATCTTAAGTCTTAGTTAAATTGATGATAGAAATATCATTGGCAGCCGTTGGGCTTACATTGTAAAGCGAACTAGGAATAGATCGCCAGTATGCGATGTTCGTTTTTGTAGCTAACGGATTTATTTATTATAGATATATGGGGCGGAAGACTTATGTAGTGACATTAAGTCTTAATTAGGGTTTTGATGCAAATGGATGCCCATTGTAGTAAGGATCTACATCATATGGATGTTAAAAAAAAAAGGCTTATTTCAGAAGGCACCATCGACAATGAAATGTATAAGGTTTAAAACCCAGAATGTTTAAAAAAAAAAAAAACCGATTATGAAATGGAAACTACAGGCTTTTTGCTTCTGCAATGTTTGGTGCTGACTTCTTAGACCCTTATAATGGTCCTGGGCAAGACGTAAAACTGCATCCACTAAGGTCCTTATTAGGTCCTGGACAAGACGTAAAACTGCATCCACTAAGGCCCCTGTATTATTAGGTCCTGGGTAGGACGTAAAACTGCATCCGTTAAGTCCCCTGTAAGGTCCTTATTAGGTCCTGGGTAGGACGTAAAACTGCATCCGTTAGTTATTGTCCCAAGAAGCGTCAGTTCAGTTTTTGGTACGAACGTAAGTCCTTAGTTTCGTGGTATAAAGGTAAATGGTCCTACCTTGAGCCCAATCCTAAATGATTCCCTGGATCACTCTGACCCGGAGTGATAGTAACTGTTTTAATGGGTCCCAACTATGGATAAAATAATAAATGATTCTCTGGATCACTCTGACCCGGAGTGATAGTAACTGTTTTAATGGGTCCCAGCTATGGATAAAATAATAAATGATTTCTCTGGATCACTTTGACCCGGAATGATAATAACTGTTTTAATGGGTCCCAACTATGGGTAAAGTAACAATTCTTTCCACTTTTTGCTATGATCGCAATCTAAACTTATAGTATTGTTGTTCATGTTTTATTAACCCGAAGTATTTAACTGTGAACAAAGTGATATGACTAATTTTTGTGAATATTAATTTTCAAGAAAAAAACATAAAAATAAAATTTAGAATACTAAAATATTTGTTACATATTAATATTACCCTTTAAAAAAAAAAAAGAAAAAAAATTATTTTTGGAATTAAAGTATTTATTAACTTTACTAATATTTTGGAACGAAGATTCCATTATATACCCAAAATAAGGGGGGCTGTTACGGTTTTTAAGTTATTTTTTTTAAAAAGTGCACACGAACTTCAGTGTCCACTTATATATATATATATATATATATATATATATATATATATATATATATATATATATATATATATATGTGTGTGTGTGTGAAAATATATAGAAAATGGGAAGGAACTGGTTAGGTAAATAATCCAAAGTCCCTTAGTATTTTAGTTATTATTTTTAAAAATACTGCTCGATACAAAAGTAGAGCATAAATATAATTATTTATTTAAAATATGATTCAACTCGCGACATAAGAGGTCTCATGAAATGTTTCAATACATAAATTTGAATTAAAAAGTTTCTGTTCCATCTTCAAGCGAAATTTTTTTTTTTTTTGAATCATAAAAAATTTCGCTTCAAGATGGAACAGAGCTTACTTTAACTCAATTTAATTCAAATAATTATATATTGAAGTTTTCGGCTCTTGTTTTTGAAACATGAGACCTCTTATGTCGCGAGTTGGAACCATATTTTTAAATAAATATATATATATATATATATATATATATGTATAAAAGGACACTGGAGTCAACACTCAGAGGCGACATGCTGTTTCATGCTAGACGCAATCGTCAGGCCGCCTCTGAGTGTTGACTTTAATGTTCACTTTTATATTTATATTTACATACTCTCTATCTCTGATATTGAGCATTTTATCCCATAAATATAGCATACTTTAAAACTATATTTCTGCATATATATATATATATATATATATATATATATATAATAGCTGACCACACGTATTCGAGGATACCCTTCGACTAGGGCGGCTGGCTAATCCTTATTACAGACTCTCGCTCAGGCACATTTGTGCTTGTTCAACACCCACAGAGGCAACCTGTGGTTTATACTGCAACTATGCTAAGTTACAGTTTCTGGGAAAGAGTGTATTATTTAGAATGATCAACATTCTGAACAACGCCAATTCACTGAATCCCTCGGTCACGATGTCTTGTGACTTTTTGCTAGCACAGCTCTCGACGACCCCAAATATGTATGTATTTACCCAGACTTCATATGTACGCTCCATCGATAAAGACATTGGAGAAAGTATCGGCTGTTTATGCCACCGTTGTATTCTTCTTTCACGGCCGCTGATCGCTAGTTGTTTTGGGTTTCTGGCAGCCTAAAAAGGAGGACGTGACGTGAAAAAGGAAGAAACACGATGATTCGCTGGTTTGAGCCGTTATCCCGTCTTGCTTTTCATTGCTCGCCTACAGCTGACAATTACGAGAATGTTACAACTGAATAACTGCTGTAATTTCGCTTCATTGGTAACAATCAAGCCAAAAACTTAATTTCCCACTCGTTCTCTCCAATCAAAATCGACTTCCTTATTTTGTCTTCTATCTGACCCCTAAGGTCAGCCTCAGGAAGTCCGAGCAGAAATACACTTCTCTAAAAAATTAATAGTCTACTAAACTATCATCTAGTATCACTGCAAAAGGTATGTGACGCCTCCTGCCACTGTCTATCTTTACAAGAGTCAGATAAGACCTAAAGACGTTGTTTTGAATCCAGAAATAAAAGAACTTCGGTACAAGGAATTTTTCTTTTCCTTGCTCGCCTACAGCTGTCCCTTACAAGAATGTTACACCTGAATAACTGCTCATGATTTGTTTTTTGGGGATAACGATCCAGCCAAAAATATATATATATATATATATATATATATATATATATATATATATATATATATATATATATATAAATTTTGGCTGGATCATAAGTGCTCTTTCAATAATATAAACAAAAGAAATCAGACTTTCCTATCTAAATATTTTTGGCATCTGAAGGAAACAAATAGGACACCTAAACTAAAATGGAAAATTATAAACAAGGCTAGAACATTTAAAACTTGGGATGACCCATGCCCTTTGTGCCTCCATGAAAAATTGCACATTATTAAGCTTCTAAATAATAATAATCTATTAAACAATAGACACGAGTTAACGGTTTTTTGTAGACATCTTCAGATTTATGGTTTGAATTATTAGCTAAAAACAAGCATACAATATAATAACGTGTTTAATCCATAGCCCAATCATCAGATTCATGGTTTGAATAATTAACTAAAAACATGCATACAATATAACACCCTTCATAATCCATACCCCATTTAAATAGTTCAAATACCCTACAAAAAAGATAACCCTTTATGAAGTCGTCAAAAAACAAACGTTACGACAGTTTTTTTTATATGCACAAATCCCTTTCATAAAAAAATAAAATAAAATAAAATAAATAAATAAATAAATCTCCATAGACATGCAAACTAGACGAGGGTTAATACATCTTCCGTTTAAAATTTAGACACCCCCACATTTCTCTGACTTTACATCTATGAAAGTAACTCTATACTGATACTTATTATTAACATCCAACACACGCCTACCCAATTTAAACAATTTGCCCTAGCTGTTACCATGGAAATTTTGATTTCAATTTTTAAAACACGTAAATTTCAGAAATACGTTATTCAAAAAAAAATTTCGCTTGAAGATGGAACAGAGCTTACTTTAACTCAATTTAATTTAAATAATTATATTGAAGTTTTCGGCTCTTGTTTTGAAACATGAGACCTCTTATGTCGCGATTTGGAATCATATTTTTAAATAAATAATTATATATATATATATATATATATATATATATATATATATATATATATATATATATTTAACTAAATACCATCGTTTTATCAATACGTTGCCTGAGGATGTATTAATGAAACATGGTTAAGAAAAATAATTTGCATAATGGATTTCTCTATGTCGTTGTGTTGTATTGAGCAATCCTGCTGATAGGTCTTTGGTGACGGTGTTCTCACGATAACAAAGTTGCATTCTTCTCTCGCGGCAGCTGATCGCTACTTGTTTTGAGTCCAGAGATGAAAGAACTTCAACATAGGAAGTTTTAAACTTAGCTATTTTAATTACCTCGACGTATACATCTTCTAACTAGTCAGTGTGGTCACTCGCCTCAGGAAGTTCGAGCAGAGATACACTTCTCTAAAAAAATAAGTCTGCTAAACTGTTATTTAACATTATGCTTACATGGAATTAAAGACAAAAATTGCTCAAGCCTTCTCTTTTTTTTTTTTTTTTTTTTTTTTGTTTTTTTTTTTATCAAAGCAATGAGTCCATAATCCCTTCTGAAGGAAAGGTAATATCTATACGGAAGGAGCCTGTGGATTTTTCTTATACATCAGGATGGAGAGCATTCATTGCTATATAGGAGGAATTATATTACATTGACTTACATTTTCTTGGTTCCTAATAAAATTTTTCTCTTTCTTGATACTTTGTTTAACTTTTGGGAGGCATCTTTCGCTTTCGCAATCCGCCTCCTTATTTCAGTTTCGTACTTTCCATTCTCTGTTAAATCACTTCCAATATATTTCATTTGTCGTACTTGCTTGATTTTGGTATGTCCACATTTGTAATTTGAATGTTGGGATCTTCCATTTTGCTGGCAACCATAAATTCTGAATTCTAGCAATAGATGTTTAGTCCTTTCTTCTTACTTTTCCTTCGCAACGTTTCAATTGATTATTGCGTTAACTAATCCGATTACAAAACAGAGGAATCCATTAGAAACACATAAATATACAGGTTTAAAAGTTTTTCCTTCAATCAATAAAATGGTTAGAAATAAAGAATATTGCTTTAAAATTCGTGATATTTTATTTTTTCAAATAAATTCGCGCTTGTCTGTCGTTTCGATCGTGAAAACATGGCGATGATAATTCAAGGAATAATACCATAATCATATAAGCATTTTCGTACATGCGCAGTGAGTGTACGGAGTTCGCTGAAGACGCTAAATTCATGTTCATTGAAATGGGTATCTTCATTGTCATATTCACAATGTTTCGACCGTTGTAGGTTCCGGCCATTAGGTCTATGTCGCTCTATATATTTGTCTATATCTCTGAGATGAGGTATTATGATTACTTGCATTATTTACATTATTCGGACTGTTATCCTTATCTTCATTGTCATATTCACAATGTTTCGGTCGTTGTACGCTCCGGCCTTTATGTCTATGTCTCTCTATATATCTGTCTATATCTCTGAGACGAGGTATTATGATTACTTGCATTATTTACATTATTCGGACTGTTATCCCCATCTTCATTGCCATATTCACAACGTTTCGGCCGTTGTACACTCCGGCCTTTATGTCTATGTCTCTCTATATATCCGTCTATATCTCTGAGATGAGGTATTATGATTACTTGCATTATTTACATTATTCGGACTGTTATCCCCATCTTCATTGCCATATTCACAACGTTTCGGCCGTTGTACGCTCCGGCCTTTATGTCTATGTCTCTCTATATATCTGTCTATATCTCTGAGATGAGGTATTATGATTACTTGCATTATTTACATTATACGGAATGTTATCCTCATCTTCATTGCCATATTCACTATATATATATATATATATATATATATATATATTCAGTTCTATAGCTCTATCACTGATATGGAGCACTTTCCAATAAGTACTGCGCATATATAATATATATAGAAATTATATATATATATATATATATAGAAATTATATATATATATATAAATATATATATATATATATATATATATGTGTGTGTGTGTGTGTGTGTGTGTGTATGTATAAATAATTGTGTATTTTGGCAGCAATCCTTCTTTAATACATGTTTCATTAGAAACGACAATTGCGCTGTAATTCCAAGCGCTTTCGACTATACTTTTAGCCTTTATCAAGGATGATTTTATTTTTATTTTTAATTTTTGGGACTGTTTCTACACACTCTGTGTCCCCCTCCCAAAAAAAAAACACAAAAAAACGCTTGTCCGAACACAAGAAAAATTAAATAAAAAAAAGCTTAATCGTAATACCTTATCGTTTTTAATGAAACATATATATATATATATATATATATATATATATATATATATATATATATATATATTAGTAGTAGATCCCGGCGTTGCCCGGGGATGTAACAGTAAGAGATAGATCAAGTATCGACCATCATAAAGACTGAAAATAAAATTGACAAAGATTATTGTTTAAGGTTGACGGACACGCATGTCTTAATTAGTTTTTTTTTTTTACTAATTGGTCAAACCTAAATTCAAACAAAAACATTGTTTACAATCGTTATGAGTCTATCGATTGGTGAATAGAATTTTATTATAAACAATTGTCTTGTAAATGGAATTTTAAAGCATTCTGAATGTAAATAAAGAAAAAGTGTGCAAGACAAAAGAAACACTACCTGCCGAAAAAAAAAAAGTGGATGTTTGTTTTATCGGCTGAAAAATGTAAGAAATCCGATCCCATATATAAAGGAACACACACACACACACAACCTGGGTTTTTTAACCTAAGTCACTCCACGGAATCGCTAAAACATAGAGCATAGTCTGATGAAAAAGACGCCAAAGTTTATGAAAACAAAATTTTATCGTCAAAATGCTTATGTTTTTATGAAGAGGATAGACTAAATTTTTTTTTAATTATTTTTAAAAAATTTTCCCATCTTTTTAGAATATTCTAAATTTTGATTTAAAAAAACCTTGTTTCTGTTTGTCGCAACAAGGGGTAGTAAATAACATAGATAATTTTTAGCGCGTTTTTTTGTATTTACACACATTAATTTGGAAAATCTTGCAAAAATAAAAATAATTGTCAGATGTTAATGAAACTTTCAGAAACTATTCACAGATGATCGAAATTATTATAAATATGTTTTTTTTTTATTAAAGTCATGGCAGAAATATTTTTTTATATTTATTAACACCCCATAACTAATTTTATGAAAACTCTAGAAATTCGAGACCATCGGTTTTAGTGATTACAATAGTTAAAAGCACAAGGCTTTGAAGAATGCAAATCATGTTTTTTTTTTTTTTTGGGGGCAACGTACCTGAAAATCAGCTGTGAATTGTAACATACAAAACTCAATAAAACAAATATATTATTTAGTTTCAAGTGCTTTTTATTTGTTTTAATTTGTTTTTTATGAATATGGACAATATTTTCTGAAGCAAAAAAAATTTTTTCAATGAAAATTGAATTTTTAATACAATTATTTTTATTTTTGAATTTTAAAAAGATTTTTAAAAATGTTTAAATTGAATTTAAAAAAATTTTAACATTAGTTAAAACTTAAAAGCAACATCAACCTTTCAAAATGTCCGTGTGAGATTGTCATTGTCTAGCGCTTTGAAAATTGTATAATTTGGACCAATCAGATTAGCCATGGTAATTAAGAAATGTAATTTTTGTGTTTATAGTCGGACAGTAATTATCAAGTACGGAAGACCAACCAGAATACAATTTAGTTGCATTATTTGAGTTCAGCATTGTTCTCCGCTGTTAAGCCCTTTACTTTTGCGAAACACGTATGGAGAAGTTAATTTGAGTTTTCAATTTCAACTGAGAAGGGTACCTACAAGTAACAGTATCATCTTATGAAATTTAACTACTGCTAAACTTTAATTTATATGATCTTATTTTTTTATATTAATCTCAGTTATGACATTTTTCCATAAATGAAATATCAAAATTAATAATAAAATGAATGGAAATACAAATAACACAGTAAAATGTAATAAATGTACATAAAATTATAGTATTTTATGTAATATTTTCGATAAATTTCATAAGAAAGGTACCTAAATTAATTAGATACCTTTTTCTTATGAAATTTAATCTCACTATTAACAGTCTTATTTTTTAATTTTTTATATTTTCCATAAACCATCGTAAACGTAAAAAATGAAAGCTAAGTACAAAAAAAAAAAAAAAAAATAAAAAATTAGAGCGCTGAAATTTTTCCTTAAAAGTTACAAGGTAAATAATTTGTTTACTTAAATAATTTCACTTCCTTCCATCCGTAGAAAGAATTCTCATCCTGTAAGTTATCTAAACGTCATGAATGTGCCTTTCGTCAATCGTCAAGCGACGCGAAAGGTTATGACCTGCTTTGTTTTATTTTCAAATTACATTTTTTCGGCGCAGAAGCTAAGTTTTTCTTGGTTCAAAATATTTTAAATAAACAGTATAATTTCTGTTTTTATTAAAATCAGTTTTGAAAATGATAATTGATTTTTAAAAGAATATCAAAGTAAGATTTTAATCTTTTTTATCAAATCGAAAAATGATTGAAAATGATTCTGTCCTTTTTTTGACCAAAAAAAACTATTTTTAACGAAAATTTCAGACGTGCTAGGAACGATTAAAAATGTAAAAAAATACCCCAAAATACTTTGATCTTTCCTCTTTAATAATAATATGAACATTAGACGATAAAATTTTGTTTTCGTCAAGTTCGGCGTCTTTTTCATCATGCTATGCTCTTTTGTTTACATTTTCGTGGGTGAGTTGTCCCCTTTTCATTCTCACGATGTGTCTTAATCGTGTTTTCAAAATGATTTTATTAAAAACAACTGTGTTTTTCCCATTTTCGATCCCGTTAGAACCACCACAATGTAATTTTATGTAGTCCTGTGAAGTTTTGTTGAAATCGGCTAAAAAATGTAGGAAATTGATCCAACATATAAACGTTACAGACACACACACAATAAACGTTTTATAATATATATATATATATATATATATATATATATATATATATATATATATATATATATATATGTAGGTAGATTTAATAGGCTAAGAAAATTCTACCAATATCGTCAATAAAATTAATATTTATTGCACATTAACCTTTTGACTGAATTGAAGCAGAAAGATAAAGATTTTAATATCAGAATTTTCTAAAACGTCTGTCTTCTTTTTTTAACGGTACGAGGAATAAACAAATATGTCGGACTTCCTCTTCCGAGGAATTTTGTTGATTATTGGTTTCCCTCCTTTCTACTCTCTGTGTAAATCCAAATCACTGTTTAATCCTTCAATGTGTGAACATATTTTTTAAAATAAACTTCAACTCCGATCAGCGTCTTTCATCTCGTCTGTTGTTTGAAGACGCTAAAAGGACGCATCCGATGTCATCGACGCTATGAAATGGTCGGTTGAAGTGTACCGCGACATGTAAATTAATCAAAGGGTTCGGTTCGTTATTCCTATCACCTGAAGAAGGCCAGAGCGTACAATGGACGAAATAAAGGGTTCTGTTCGAAATTTCAATCACCTGAAGAAGGCCGGAGCGTACAACGGGCGAAATAAAGGGTTCAGTTAAAAATTTCAATCAACATACATACAACAAACTATTTCTTATTTAACAGTTAAAATATTTAATCCTTGAAAATGGCTAAATGTATAGCCGAAAGCGCTCGGATAAAAAGAACAACCTGACAGTTTTTTATATAATTTATCATCCGAAAAGAAAACAAAAATATTTGATCGCATGAGAAATTGTATAAAAAACTAAATAAAGGCATATTTTTATGTTTATGTTGTGGATTCCGAGTTGAAATCCGGTACCAATAAATAACAAACGCTAGGAATGAATATATGAAAATAATGTATTAACGTGATAATGCAAACTGGTAAAGCAGGTTAGTAGTTCCAGGAATACGGGTTAGTAGCAAACTATATATACAGTCTTTGGTATTGAAGTATCGCTGTATGACTTCTTACTGAGTCTATGTGCTCGCTCACTGTGACTCCTACAACGCTGTTACCTCACCCCTCACTCTTCCGTTTACCTACAACCTTATACTCTGTCACTCTGGACTCGACTCGACGGTCTTGCTCTGTCGCTCTGTGTCTGTCGTAGCAGTAATATATGTATATACTGGGTGAGTCCATTTGTATAAAGATACTGACCAATCAGTTTTTATACATTCAGGATAGATAAAATATTTAAGTAAATGCTCTGTTTATAATAAACAATATAATATGAAGCATTTACTTAAATATCTGTATCTATAAAAAGAATGTATAAACATAAAATGGATTTGTCCATTATATATATATATATATATATATATATATATATATATATATATATATATAGATAGATAGATAGATATTAGTGGAAAATATACATACATATGCAAAATATATAAATACCCATACATGTATATTTTCAGAAAAAATTCCAAGAGGAAGAATCCAGGTAGAACTCAATGTCAGGACAGAGTAAGGATATAATAAAAAGTTCTTAAACACATTATTCCATGGTCAATTTTATGATTGGAATTGGGAAAAATGATACAATTCATCAGACCTCCAAATTCCAAGAAGAAAACAGAAAAACAACTCCGGAAATAAAACAGAATTTAGAGAGAGTGTAAATATGAGGAGGAGGGAGATTAAACCTTAACAGAGAGAATTTTAGGAGAGGTGGTGGGAAGGGTTTTAAATTCTGTTTTTACTTCCGGAGTGTTTTTTTTCTGTTTTCTTTTTGAATTTGTAGGTCTGATGATTTGGATCGTATTTACGATTCCAATGGAATAAATTATGACCATGGAATATTAGTGTTTAAGTTTTTATATTATATATATATATATATATATATATATATATATATATATATATAGGCAGCAAGAATTCATAGTCTCCTCGAGTCAAGAGTCAATCGTTATCTACCCTCCTTATCATCAAAATTCTTATTTCATTCACATGAAAATTATTTCGTTCATCACTCGCAAGTTAAAAATGAACTCCGAACTTGAGTGGATCTCGGGCCTGATATTTGGTGAATTTTATTATTTCGTGAATTTTGTCGTGATTCCTTGAATTTTTACTACCGTATTTTTAGTTATTTAAAGGAAAGAAATTTGATTTTTTTTGGCAACCCCCTTAAAAAAAAAAAAAAAAAAAAACCCAAAGAGGATGAATTTGAAAGCAATTTTAAATCCAGTATTTTTCTCTTATTTTATTGATTAAATGAAACGCTTTTAAGCCGTCATTTTTATGCGTCCAAAATGATTTACTGTTTTTAATGATTGAATCAGTTATCGAAAAAATAGATTATTCAGAAAAATTATAACCTGCCTTCTTTGTTCCACAAAACCGATTCTCTTGGTATTTCATATTCAAATTATACAATTTTATAGTAATCTCATTAAGAATGTATTTCTATTATTCATTCTATAGCTATTCTATCAGTCAAGGTTGGCAATATTTCCTGGTCATTGGCAATCCCTTTCTTCTTGCTTTCCAATAATGTCCATAGTAAAATAATTTTAAACGCATTTACATTCTACTTCGAATGGACTTATTCTATCAGTAATGGTTGTTTTAATTTCTGGCCTGCAATAATCCCATTCTTCCTCATTTTCAATGCATTCCTATAGTAAAATCATTAGTAATGCATTTATCTTATACATATAACTTTATTCTATTGCTAATGATTGCATTAATTCCTGATTACAGATAATCCCTTTCTGTCTGATTTTTAATTCATTTCTATAATAAACTCAGCAGTTTGCATTCATTCCTGACCAATGACAATCCCTTTCTTCCTGATTTTCCATGAATTCCTATAGTATTTTGTTTAACAGCATATCAACCTCAATGGGTTATTTAATGCCGACAACATTTTTAGGATAGATTCGTATGAAGAGAATATGTATTCTTTGGTTTAGATTGGTTTCGTTTATTTTGTTTTATGCCATATCAATATCAATGGGTTATTTAATGCCGACAACATTTTTAGGATAGATTCGTATGAATAGGATATGTATTCTTTGATTTAGATTGGTTTGGTTTATTTTGTTTTATGCCATATCAATATCAATGGGTTATTTAATGCCGACAACATTTTTAGGATAGATTCGTATGAATAGAATATGTATTCTTTGGTTTAGATTGGTTTGGTTTATTTTGTTTTATGCCATATCAATATCAATGGGTTATTTAATGCCGACAACATTTTTAGGATAGATTCGTATGAATAGAATATGTATTCTTTGGTTTAGATTGGATTGGTTTATTTTGTTTTACGGCATATCAACCTCAATGGGTTATTTAATGCCGACAACATTTTTAGGATAGATTCGTATGAATAGAATATGTATTCTTTGGTTTAGATTGGTTTGGTTTATTTTGTTTTATGGCATATCAACCTCAATGGGTTATTTAATGCCGACAATATTTTTTATTGCTGGTAATATTTTGTTTTGTCAAAAATCTGTTTCTGGTAATATATTTCCTGCAAAATTGTATTGCTGGCAATATTTTTTTTCCAAAAATGTATTGCTGGTAATAGTTAACTATTTGCCCATAGCTGGGATCCGAACAGATGCTACCACTCCGGGTTTAGGTGGACCTTGGAACACCAGCAATTAAGAGGTGGTTCCACGCTCCTCAAAACCTCCTGATCAGAGGCCTTGCTGCTGGATGTAGTTTAACGTCTTACCCAGGACGGAGAGGTTAGTTTTGCTTACGTTTTTGTACTGTTTCTAAAAACACTTCAATGAGTACTAAAATGAAAAAATAAAATAAAATAAACAGTACAAAAATGAGATTCCAGTGAGATTCCTGGCTTGGTGTCCAGGCGCGCGCTAAGCCTGCTGGGATAGATGAACCTATTATCGAATGCAGATTACTCTCTCGACCTTTGCATGAGGCAGCATACACACGAAGATGTTGAAGAGGACTATGGCACAGCCTGATGCTGTTTCTGATTTCAAAAGGGTCTGTCATGTCGCCATTTTAGAGCACTTGACTGATCATGTCATCATGATAGAGCTGGATGTTTTTTTTTTGTTTTTTTTTACAATAATCTCTGCTTATCCGGTGCGCACAAGGACCTTTCCAAAGAGATTTCCTATTAATAGTCTCAAAGGATTTTGTCAGATCAATGGTTACAGAGTAGAAAGCCATATTTTGCTCCAATATATTATCTAGATTGTTTCTGTCTGGTCTAAGCCATATTCCGCTCGGAGACAATGATGAGGAACACTCCGAAGAGGGCAAGAATTAGAATACGCCCATTTGTAACGAAAGACATGACTTACCTCGGAATTCAAAACGAGCGCGAATGTGTCTTGCCTGCAAAGTGATGAAAAAAAAGAAATATGGCTGCTATTGAAGACTCAATATATGCGCGCCGATCTCGTCCAAAACGAGACTATATTTGCACACATGCAAATTTTGGCCGTATTGGAATAGCATAAAAAGCGGGGTGCCAGCAGCAGCAGCAGCAAGATAGACGTCATTCGGCAGACTTCGTGTATTGGAGTTGGACGTACGGATTGATAGACAGACAAAGAGGAAGTTGAAATAGGCGCGGCTGAGTTGGTGTCTGTTTCACAACTGCCCAGTGTAACGGCCGAGAAAGGGAGCCACGCAATCCATTTCCTTGAGGCGATCGATGAAGAAGAAAAACAGTTGGCCTGCCGGCGAGCGTCGCACTTCACTTTTTGACACCCTCCTCATCATCATTTTTTTTTCTGCACTATCGTTTCTATAATCTGCTTTATTTGCCTTGTATAAAGGGACGGTAAGAAAGGCATCCAACGTCCTCTTCTCAGATGCTCTGCCGGACATCGTGAAAGATCTCAAGGGGGTTGATATCTGCTTATTTGTATATCACTATGTTTCTGATGAGCTCTCTGCAAAATTAGCTAACCAAATCTCTTCCATAAATGATGCTAAGTCAAGTTCAAACCGTGCTGATTGCTGTCGTATCTGGCTCAAGGCTATCAACAGTCAAGGATCTGATGAGACGGTTGTAAGAAATGTCCCGTTCATCGTTTTCTCAATTTCTTTGATCAGAGCTGTGCTATCCAAAGACGGCAATGGAACAATACCAGATCTTCACGGAACATATCCTGACTTAAGGCAGCCAAAGAATTTCTTAGTATTATGAGAGCCAACATACAATCACATACCCTGCATCCAACTGCTCTTCTGCCTGACATTACATTAACGTATCCTTCTCGAAGAAAGAACGATAGATCTTTTTACCACTTGGCATAGACCATGATCTTTGCAAACAAAGCTGATTAAATTGATTCGCCGTTTTCGTCAAACCATTGTTGATTTGGTTTGACCTTAGGAGCCAATACTAAACGTCTTTGAGCTGCTACCCTTGTCTATTTACTTATTTATTAAGCAGTGAAAATTATAATAACTGGCCTATATTGTTTGTTTTGTTTTATGCCATATCAATCTCAATGGGTTATTTAATGCAGGCAAGACTTTTAGAATAGATTCGTATGAACAGGATATATTTCTTTTTAAAGGAAACTAGATACGGTTTTATTCATTTACAGGGTAAGTCAAAATTATGTTAACATTGGTATAAGAGCATGAGTCAAAATTATGTTAACACTAGTATGAGAGGAATGATTTATTCAGAGTTTACTGAACATAGAGCAATGGCTGACATGATCGTCTTTCAGGCCAGTTGAAGCTGTGATTTCAATCTTTCATGGATATCACAATTTTTCAGCCTCATGTATCTAAAAATTTGTGTCGAAATTGAAATGGTTTCGTTTGGTTAGGTTTGTTTTAATGCATATCAACCTCAATGGGTTATTTAATGCCGACAAGATTTTTACAATAGATTTGTATGAATAGAATGTATTCTTTGGTTTAGATTGGATTGGTTTATTTTGTTTTACAGCATATCAACCACAATGGCTTATTTAAAACCGACAACATTTTTGGGATAGATTCGTAAGAATAGAATATGCATTCTTCGGTTTAGATTGGTTTGGTTTAATTTGTTTTATGCCATATCAATCTCAATGGGTTATTTAATGCCGACAAGATTTTTACAATAGATTACTTATGAATAGAATATATATTCTTTGTAAGGTTTGTTTTGTTTTACGGCCTATCAACCTCAATGGGTTATTTAATGCCGACAAGATTTTTAGGATAGATTCGTACGAATAGAATATGTATTCTTTGGTTTAGATTGGTTTGGTTTATTTTGTTTTACGGCATATCAACCTCAATGGGTTATTTAATGCCGACAAGATTTTTACAATAGATTACTTATGAATAGAATATATATTCTTTGTAAGTTTTTTTTTTTGTTTTACGGCCTATCAACCTCAATGGGTTATTTAATGCCGACAAGATTTTTAGGATAGATTCGTACGAATAGAATATATATTCTTTGTAAGGAAACTTTTGTAGATACGATTTCATTGATTTACAGGTTAAGTCAAAATTATATTAACATTAGTATGAAAGGATGAATCAAAATTGTTAACACCAGAATGATATTGAATCATTTATTCAGTGTTTACTGAACAGTCCCCACCTGTCCACCAGCACGATTGATGTACAAAACCTAGCGATCAACAGTACAAATTAGTGCCTTGACACACATTTCACAGGGACTGTTTGAAGATACACATTTTATTTTGGCCTTGAATTCTTCGATGTCACTAACTTTTGCTATACACGCGATCCTTTATCATACCCCATAACAAGAAATCCCAGGGTGTCAGATCAGGGCAGTGTGGTGGCCATGCCAATCGTCCGCCCCGACCTATTCAACGATTTGGGAAACTTTGATCGAGACAAGCGCAAACAGTACGGGCAAAATGAGGCAGTGCGCAGTCCTGCTTGTCTGATTTGTATGGGTTTGTTATCAATGGCAAACTCTTACAGCATTTGTAAGTAAGCATTTGCAGTCAACGTTGGAATTGTAAAGAAATACAGGCCGTTTACACCCTGTGACCCATCCTCTCATATTAGTGTTAACATAACTTTGACTCACCCTTTAAATGTTATTCTGCTTTCACAATTAAATACATGGTAGATAAATCTCAATTTTTTTTTTTTTTTGTATATACCTGTCTGCGTGGACATAATTATTAGATGAGGTGATATGTGTGTTCTATGATGCAGTTTTATGGAAGTTATATTTTGGAGTACAGCTTGATTTAATAAATTGTAAGTTAGTATATGGATTCATGTTATGAGAGAGTTCATTCATGTTGGTAGCTTGTTTTTGTTTTGTGGCATATAAACACCTCTATGGGTTATTTAATACCGAAATCTAGACAATTTGAACAGAATTTTATGGCGAAAGCAAAATATATTTTGAACGTAATTTTCTGCCTTCAACTACAGATACAATGTATTATTGGTCATTTTTCAATAATTATATATTGTTGGCTGGTTGTTTTTGCTTCGCGGCATATAAACACCTCTATGGGTTATTTAATGCTGAAATCTAAACAATTTGAACATAATTTTATAGCTTTAATTAAAAACATTTTGAACGCAGTTGTATATCTTCAACTACAGATAAAATATATTATTGGTCATTTTACTTTCAATATGTATTGTTGGTTGGTTGATTTTGTTTAGCGGCATATCAACCTGTATGAATTCTTTAATGCGACATCAAAATATTTAAAACATATTTTTATGGCGCCAATTAAATATATTTTGAACGCAATTGGATGCCTTCAATTACAGATAAAATATATTGTTGGTCATTTTGCTATATGTATCGTTCGCCTTTTTATTTAAAAATATATTGCTGGCATTTTTTACTATAACTATTGTGACTTCCGGTTATAGGACATGATACTAACAATGCATTACTGTTGTAAATTTAGCCACCGTAATGCATTCTATGTAACGATTAATCCCTTTATTCAATTTGCATCTCAGTAATGAACCCGCCAGCATTAATTGAGGTTTTCTGTTTCCTTTTTAATTCCCATACATACAGGGTGCGATGGATAAATTGTCGTCTAAATGACGCCAAAATAAATACTGACATCTCATTTTAACATGCAGGGTGCGATGTATAAATTGTCGTCTAAATGACGTCAAAATGGAAATAATACCTCGTTTTGACAGATATATAGGATATATATAGATGGATAAATTGTCTAAATGCCGCCAAAATGAAAATAACGCTGGCATCTTATTTAAACAGATATACAGGGTGCGATGGATAAATTGTCATTTATGAGGCCAAAATGAAAATAACTCATTTTAACAGATATATTTACCAAAGTTAGACAAAAATATATTGCTTCAACCACGGCCTCCAGACGGCTTCGAACCTCCTGCAACTCTTATGGACGTTCTCTCTGTTTAAGTTGGTGAATGCTGCCATAAACCTTGCTTTCAGTTCATCCTTGGGGTAACAAGGAGTTTTGTTGCTCTCTCCCTCCGCTGCTTTAAGTCTTTTGTCCAGCATTCACTACCATATAAAAACTCGATATTAAACACATACACTTGGTTGCTGCACCAAATAAACATCCACAATTGGTTGCAGTGCTAAATATCACGTAACATTGCTGGCACTAACTACCAAGTGAGGTGCAATGTTTTGTGGGTATGGGTATTTTTAGTCTGTTCTGTATCTTCACCCGTTGACAGTCATACCAAGATTTATTATTGGGCACACCCTTAATAACACAATATGCAGATGTCACTGTATTGATGCCAAAGACAGTAACAAAATTTGACAAACGTGGACCTTCATTCCCTCAAAAAAAAATAATCAGGGGAGTTGCAGTCTGGGGAAGTTGTAGAAATTGTCTGATATTGATATGGTGCAGAGTCCTGTTGCCAGACATAGGGTTATCCAGCGGCCACCCTCTTGACCCAGGTCAGTAATATCTTCTCAAGGCACTTGATGTAGACATCCGTTTTGAGTCTGAAGCCCTGTGGGAAGATGAATGGAGGCATAACGTCGCCATCACTAGTTATCACTCCAAACACTATGATGTTGACTGGACATTTAATCCAACTTTTTCCGAATCCTCTGCACTGTCCTCAGTGTCCCAAACACTCTGAAATGTTCTTATTGGAGATTCCGGTGCGAATGCCAAGCAGTATCGCATGACGTTTACAAATTTCTGGCGGAGTGAATTGCGTCATGGTGCTCTTTTTCTCACAAACGGTGCCCAACTAACCTAACTGGACCGTGCAGTCGAAAAAAAAAAAAAAAGACGACGACGCGCATGCGCGAAATTAAAAATATAAAATGGCGACCATTTTATCTATCGCACACTGTATTTTGACATTAATAAAATGGTATATAATAAAATTAAAAGTGAAAGGGATACTGAGGAAAAAATCCAATCTCTGAATGGAGTAGAAAGTACACATTATAGGGAATAAATGAAATTAAAAATAAACTTCGCACAGTCGGCATTTATTTTAAATAACTGTCAAAAAAACAATGGTCGGGTCATCAGTGACTAAACCGGTTCCTTCATCAGACTTTTCTCGTTAGGAAGGTGGCTAGACACGTAGCAGGTTTAAAGATAAGACTTGTTAAAGGGCGGAAGGACATACTTGTTGCGTCAACGGCCATATAGCTCTGTGGCGGGGTTTGGGGTCCATAGCGATGCAGCCAGTGCAGTAATGATACTGAACGGATTTGATTTGAACACGGATAGGTTATACCAAGTCTACTTGACGAAGACATGACACGCGTGAATGGATATATTTGTACGTTTTTTTTTTCAACACAGATATGGTGAGCGAACTGTTCCAGTGGTCAGCTGGGCAGTGACACTACCATCAAAGTCGCTCATGGGACTGAAGATAATGAACAAAGAACAATAGATCTCCGGAATGTTATTAAAAACAATCGCCCATTTTGAATAATCGCCAGAGAATAACAGTGTTGTATATTGGAAAATGAAACAAAAATGTTATTTTTTTTTCATGTATATTAAAAAAAAAAAGCACTGTTAAAAGAATTTAAAACACTCTATTAATGCGCCAGAAAAGGGATATATAAATAATAGGCTTAAAGGATTATATATATATATATATATATATATATATAAATATATATATATATATATATATATATATATATATGTATGTATATTTTTTTTTTTTGGACATTTGCTTCAGTTTACTCAGACGGCAAACATTATTCCTTCAAACCGATATTTTTGTTTTAGACAATCTATTCCTTAATGGAAAATAAACAGACCATATTTATGTTTGTACGTATTAATAGCCAGTTTCCTCGAGATTTCAATTTTGCCACTGTTTCGCTTTCATACACTTTTTCTCATCTCCGTTACCCGCACCCGCACGCACTTGCAAATACACACACACACACATATATATATATATATATATATATATATGTACACACACGTACATGCACCTATACATACATACATATATTTATATACATATATGTGTGTGTGCGTGTATGAGTGTGTGTATGTGTGTATATATATGTATGCGTGTTTGTATGTATGTGGCTATATAGACACACACGCATATATATATATATGTATGTATATATAAAGAAATTTCGTTTTTAGTTGTACTATATTCATTGGAATAAAATTCCCAACAACAGAGCGTATGTAAATATAGTGAACGTTGAAGTTAACACTCATAGGCGACAGGCTGTTTCATGCTGGACGCAATAGTCATGCCTGAGTGTTGACTTCAATATTCCTTTGATATATATATATATATATATATATATATATATATATATATATATATATATATACACGCATATATATATGTATGTATATATAAAGAAATATAGTTTTAAGGTGTGCTATATTTATGGAATAAAGTGCTCAATAGCAGAGATACAGCGTATGTAAATATAAATATATTAGTGAACATTGAACTCAACACTCAGAGGCGACATGCTGTTTCATGCTGGACGCAATCGTCAGGCCTGAGTGTCTTCAATTTCCCCTTATATATATATATATATATATATAAGTGGTCTGTAAGATCTACACTAAGCGGCAATAGTCTGTTTCATACTTGAATGTAATCTTCGGGCCTAACGATTGCAGTGACACGTAAAACACGCCCGCGTCGGCTGGTGTGTTCCTCGGAGTCCACTTTTATATTTCCATACGCTCTATCTCTGATAATGAGCATAATCCTATAAATATAGCATACCTTAAAACTATATTTTAAAGAAAAAACAAACCCGTTGAAGGAACCAACGGACAACTTGCCACAACCTAAAACCCTTAGCCAAATAAAGTCTCCAACAAAAACGACAATAATGAAAAAATAAAAACGAAAAAAGGCCTAAAGGCAAACCTACCTACTCAGTAAAGTACTCGAAGCATAGATTGCCTAGACAGAGCAAAAAACGTTTCAGAACATTAAATCATATGAAAGGATAAATCACAATCTTAAAACATCACGGAAAATAATTTTATTTTTTCCGACTAAAAGCATCCATACACGCTATAATACAGCCCTTCGTATTCTTTATTTTCTTTTTTTCCTTGTGAATGTGTGGTTATCCACGGATTTGTAAATAAAATTATTTTGTTTTATTTTTTTACCCGTGATGCTTTAAGGTTTGTGGTTTATAGCAATTTGTTTATATAATTAATAATTATAAACTTTCGTTTTTTTTTCAAAAACCCCTTCCTTTAGTTTCTTTTTTCTAGCTCCAATTTGGGGTTTTAAGGTTAATATCTGGGTTGAATTTGTGGAGCTTCTTTCCTTTTAAGACAGATAACTCACTACTACAACTACTCGGGCAGTCTGTCCTGGCATGCTTCGATATGGGGAGGCTCTGTATCAATTTTTCAACTGATATCTTTGTTAAATATTAAATTTTAAGTCACTAGTTCCGACATTGAATACAGTCCATCGTCTAAGTTAAATAAAACTAACGCATTCGGCATCATCTGAAATAGATTATACTCATGAGGTAATTTTGAATTTCTCTGTTGTAAAGTCCTCAATATCAGAGATAGAGCGCGTGTAAATCCGCCTGACGATTGCGTCTAGCACGAAACAGCCTGTCGCCTCTAAGTGTTGACTTCAATGTTTACTTTTATATATATATATATATATATATATATATATATGTAAGCAAATATATGGATATAAATCCGACAGTATGAAAGAAAAATAGAGAAAAAACAAACAAAAATCTTAATATGCAATTATGCGGTATTAATGTTAAAATAAAGTCGACGTCGGACGTTTCGGTCTATTTAAGACCATCTTAATGGACATTTTCATTTAAACATAATTAACATTAGAACATATAAAAATTTAACACGAAAAGACGATGGACATAAGAGCACAACTGATTCAAACAGATAACTGAAATTTTATACAGATCAATTTTAATTTTTTGGAAATCATCTTCGAATACGTCTTAACAACATCGCCCACGTGGCGACTACGTGATCATATTTAAACAGAACGCTGATCTGTATAAAATTTCAGTTATCTGTTTGAATCAGTTGGGCTCTTATGTCCATCGTCTTTTGTGTTGAATTTTTATAAGTTCTAATGTTAATTATGTTTAAATGAAAATGTCCATGAAGATGGTCTTAAATAGACCGAAACGTCCGACGTCGACTTTAATTTTAACATTAATACTACATAATTGCATATTCAGATTTTGTTTGTTTTTTCTGTATTTTTCTTTCATATATATATATATATATAGTTTATGAAAAACTAGGTAATCTGTATGGATAAACCCAAGGAGGATAAAATCCAGAGAGCTCAATGTAAATCCAGAGCAAATAATTTAAATAAAAACAGACCACTTTAAGGTTCCATGTAATAAGTTATTTCACCACAGCCCTTTTAAAGGACTGTGGATCATCAGACTTTACTTCCAAAGGTTGAAACAAAAAATGAAAAGAAATTTACACATTTTTGACGGGCCGTATTAAACATATGTAAATTAACGAAGTGAGGGGGGAGAGAGAAGACATGAGTGAGTTAGAGGTAATTTAAAATTTCTATACTTTCATACTCAAAATTACTTGAGGAGGTCCAGACATTGACACATTTAAATGGTTAACTTAACGGAAGTTATGTATTGATATTGAAGGGGTAGAGGAGAAAAAACACATAAAGAGAAAAAGAGAGAAGGAAGTCATGAGAAAAGGTGTCACTAATTTTCTGTGGTGAAATAACTTATTACATGGAACCTTAAAGTGGTCTGTTTTTATTTAAATTTATATATATATATATATATATATATATATATATATATATATGTATGTATGTATGTATGTATGTATGCGTGGTTGAATGGTTAGAATGTGTACAGCGACAATTCTTATTGTTTGCGGGTTGAACGGTTCCTCACTGATATAGCTTTAATTTATTTAAATGTTTAGTTCATATTATATTTTGATTAAATGGTTTTGCCTCCTACTCTTTGATGTCATTATAAATTTTTAAATATTTTTGTAACATATATATATATATTTTTATTCGACTCACTCCAAGTAAGACAGTAAAGTAACTTGGATGCAAAGGGTTACTGGGTGTGGAAGTATTAGAAAAAGGAACAATTGCCAGTGAGCGGGAATAGAGGAAAAATAATCAGGAGGACGGTTGATAACGATTGACATTGTATTTAAATGTTTGCAGATTGGCTGGAAAACATGGAGCCGGAAGGGGGTTCCGCAAGCGATAAGTGTGAGAAAAGAAATTGTTAGCATAGAATTTACGGTTGCATCTAGCAAGCTCAAGTTTAAATTGGTAAGACCTAATCGTGAGTCTTGTATTGTGCTTAAAAGTCTAGGCGCTATAGCGAAGAACTCATCCGGACAAGATAGTTTTACCATTATGGGTATATTAATATTATTATTATTTTATTATTATTTACGTGTGTCAGCTGTTAGAGAGAATGAGTCGCTAGTCGGATTAGCTAGGAGTACGAAAGAAAATGTTGACCAGCCTTTTCGTCCCATCATTGCAGTCTAGGGACAAAATCATTGTGTATATATATATATATATATATATATATATATATATATATATATAACCCCAAAACAATCAACCCCCAAACCGAACAAATAGCTTTAATTAAATTCTCAAACCAAAACAAAACTATTAAATAATTGATATAAACAAATTTTTACTACGTTAATAAAAACACCGATTAAAAAACAAAAATAAATAATTAAATAAATAAATAAGAAATAAAAATAAAAATAAATAAAAACAAGCAAAATAATTTAACCCAAATAAATAGATAAACGACTTCCGGTAAAATAACCGCCATAATAGACTACCCACAATGCACCACTGACCCGTATATATATAAATAGCCGAGAAAAATAACAGCACACGTGGCCTGATGATTGCATATAGCATGAAACAGACTGTCGCCTCTAAGTGTTAACTTCTATGTTCACTTTTATATTTACATACGCTCTATCTCTGATATTGAGCACTTTATCCCATAAATATAGCACACCTTAAGACTATATTTCTTCATATATATATATATATCCTCGACTCTCCCGTCGAATTTGACATATGAGGGTCAAGCAGATCAGTTCCTAGGAAACCGACAACAGCTCATGAGATTTGATTATAGTGGTGAAGGTTTCGTGCAGGACCAGCCACACTTTTTGAAGGGTCGAATACAGAGACCTGGTGCACTACGTGCCACAAGATCCCCAAACGACCCTCCGCAGGTTTTGAATTCAGAGTTGTCCTTCTTCTAGACCAGTTGCCATCCAAGGCTATAGAACCCAGTCTGTCCTGCTATTTACCCATAGCTGGAGAGAGATGAACCTTTCCCAAGGGTATTAGCACGTAATTGAATGAAATAGATTAGACTGGAATTCGAACTCGGCTCTTCGATTCCTCAATCCAAGCCGCTATCCATTACTCCACCAAGTATATATATATATATATATATATCACACACATTATGAAATGGACAAAGTCCGACAACTATTTTAAGACATTTTTATGTTTATACATTCTTTTTATAGATACAAATATTTAAGTAAATGCTCTGTTTATAATAAACAGTATTAAACAACATTTACCGACCTGAATGTCCGAGAAATTTTCACAGAAAATATTCGTCCTCCGACAGGAATCGAACCTGTATCCTAGTCATTTAGCTTAACGTGATTTTAACCGATTTGGCCACAGAGGAGTGTTCGGTTAGTTAGGTCGAATTTACTGTATTTAAACTTCTCTCTCACGTACATTCATATCTACTCATGGCGTATCAAAAGTAAGCAAATGAGTATATATATATAAAACAGATGATATATGTGTGTCAGTGTGTCTATCTGTCTGTCTGTCTGTGTGATACCGTTTCACTCGAGATCCATCCAACCAATTTTGACCAATCCTGGCATATACATTGCACTATGTAAGAGATAGGTTCTTAGCGTAAAAATTGATAATTTTTTAAAAATCAATAATCGATAAAGCTGATCAAAATCGATAAATTCAACTTTTTGCTCCGATTTCGTTCAAACTCGGTATGTAGGTTACTCACACCATGAGGAGCTATAATAATACCTCATTTTTATTTTTATGCCACTGCGTTTAGCGAAAAACCGCGAAAAACCAAAAATCAACATAAATCGATTTCAACACGAATTTTAAACCAAAACTCCCTCAATTTTCACTCAGTTGTAACAAACAACATTGATTGTTTAACAGTCATTTAACTTGATAATTGAGTCCACCCATATAGTGAAGACCCGCGTAAATAGCAAAAAATGGCGATTTTTAGTGGTTTCTTCTTATTTTTCGTTGAACTTAAATTTTCATCGAACTTAAAAAATGCTTTATAAATGTATCCTCTTTCACAGCCCTGTTAGTATCCTGACAAATTGCATTTCAAAAACTCTAATATAGTTGTGGTCTGAAATGGGTTTTCATGTTGCCTGTTTTACCCCTTCATGTCCTTGGCTAACTTCGATTGAATAAATACAGTCTACTTCTGTTATATCAGTAACTGCACTTCAAAATGTTTTTTTAATGAAACTACTTTAAAGTAATTGAAGAAGACGCTGTTACATCTAAACATGATACTGTTTTTGCTCCATTCTAATTGAACACTTTTTCTGATCGACCAGCTGGGTATAGCTGCTAGTTGTTAATTAAAGGTAACCGCGGTTTAGTTTTACAAATTATACCTAATACTATTTTTTTTTTGATTTCCCTTACTATCTTGTCTTGAAGGTTCTGTGGTTTTCTTTCTGAGCCTGCCATTAACATAGTCTCATTTGCGTGTCATATATTGTCAAGATTACGCCCACCGATAATAAATCCTGGCCGGGCCTTGTTCTCTCATAAGGTAGCCTCACTGCTGAGGTTGAACAAGTCTGGGGAGAAGGCAATTCTTTTACTTCTTAAAATAAACGTGGGTACACGTACTTAGAAATACACATCTTTGTTGGGACTTTTCAAAGATCCATTTACACTATTTACATCATTCAGAATGTTTTCCTCATATTTATTACCATATTCATGACGTTTCGACCTTCGTACGCTAAGATCTTCTTCACGTTGGCATTTCGAACTGAATCCTTCATTTAGTCCACGGTGGTAGATACTAATTCCACATGCCATGTCTCTATTTTTTTACATATCTCAGTTTCAGTTAATTCCCTTTAATAACTCAATTCTCCAAGTTTTGTTCCTTCTGCAGTGACCAGGTATTGAACTCACATCACTTTGAGTCAAGGCACTTTTTGGAATACTCAACCAACGTTTATATCCACTGAGCCATCGTCCTGAGTATGACGATAAATTACATCCCGTGGACGGGCCTCTGATCAGGAGGTTTTGAGGAGCGTGGAATCACCCCTTAATTGCTCTTGTTCCCAGGTACACGATAACCTGGGGTGGTAGCACCTGTTAGGGTCCCAGCTATGGGCAAATAGCTAACCTCCAAACTGGAGTCAGAATTCTATGATAGGTTTTTACAGTAAAAATTCCAGCAATACATTTCACTCTCGATAAAAAACTCTTTTTACAAAAATACGTCAATGAAATCTGATCTGCAAACTGATTTCTTACAAAGAATACATATTATATTCATACGAACCTATCATAAAAAATCTTGTCGTTATTAATTGACCCATTGAGGTTGATATAACATAAAGCAAAAAAAAAAACATCAAGTGGAAAATGTGTCCTTTAGTTTTGTTTTCCTACCAGAAACGTAAAGAAAAGTAATTTCAAAGTAATTATTGTATTTTTTATAACTTGCTATTATATATATATATATATATATATATATATATATGTGTGTGTGTGTGTGTGTGTGTGTGTGTGTGTGTGTGTGTGTGTGTGTCTGAGGCATTCTTAGATCAGAATTGTGGTTGAGTTTGTAACAACAACTTTGATCTAAAAAATGCTGCAATTATGAAACATTCTCGAATGTGCTGCAATCGAATTTTATCAAAATATAAATCTGCGACTAACTTTCTTTTCAAATATCTCTATTTCTGAAAAACTAATCCATTCGAAAGCCATCATGCCTGACTATAAAATATTTAAAAATTAAATGAGCACGGTATTTGTAACACCTGAGGAAGAAATATATTTATACGTACGTAAAATTTTCCGTGTGTGTGCATGCATGTTTTCTTATCACACACATACCTATCAAATAACACACACACATTTAACAGAGACACATCGCCTTTCCAGGAACCAATAAAACTGTCAAAATGACCAACGGAATTCAGAGCAGCATGAATCCATCCAGCTCTTATCTCAAATAACAACTTAAAAGAGACTGTTTGACCAACACAAGGGATGTTAAAAGATTCATGTTAAAAAGATAAAAAAAAAATAAAAAAAACAAATGAAAACTACAGACAAAAGTTCATTTTCTCCATCAAGACATTCATTTCTGTAGTTTACTGCTACCAGCAAGCAGAAATATTTCTTCTCCTGATGATGACCATTTTGGCCGAAACTAGTCGAGGAATCTAAATGAAATAATAATAATAATAATAAAAAGGAAAAAATATTAATCTACAACCCAGTGTGTCTGAAGATTATATATATATATATATATATATATATATATATATATATATGTATATAGATACTCTGAAGCAATGCCGCATTTCCCGTTCCTTCCTAGGAAATCAAAGAGCCTGAGCAAAGGAGCTGACGCATGCCCTGCTTCTCATCTATATAAAGGTTTGAGCGAGGCCCTTGCTGTCCACTCGCGGAAGCATGAACCAATTGATCCTCAGCCATTCGAGAAAAATGGCTCAAAGACATGTTCCATTTATGTAAAAGTTTACAAAATACGCATCTGCAGGTTCATAAAAGTTGAACCCCTCTTTATTTTACTGAGGGTAAAAGAAATATATAAATAAATAAACGAAAATAAAGAAAAAGAAGAATAGAAAAAAAAGTAGGAATTGAAAGTAGAAAGGAAGAAAAAAGAAAAAAAGAAAGAAAGGGAATGGCAGAGAGTAAAAGAAAAGATGAAAAGATATAAAAAAGAATGAAAGAAAGAAAGAAAAAGAATTAACAAAAGAAAGAAGGAATGAAAGAAACAGCGTCAGAAAGAAAGAAAAAAGGAATGAAAGAAAGAGCGTAAGAATAAAAGAAAGAAAAAAGAAAGAAAGAAAGAAAGAAAAAAGAAAGAAGGAAAGAAAGAAGGAATGAAAGTAAGGGCGTATGAAAGAAAGGAAGGAAGAAAGGAAGAAAAAGAAATAACGAAAGAAAGAAGGAATGAAAGAAAGAGCGTAAGAAAGAAATAAAGAAAGAAAGAAAAGGAAATAACGAAAGAAAGAAGGAATGAAAGAAACAGCATAAGAAAGAAAGAAAGAAAGAAAGAAATAAAGAAAGATAGAAAAAGAAATAATGAAAGAAAGAAGGAAGGAAAGAAACAGCGTAAGAAAGAAAGAAAGAAAGAAATAATGAAAGATAGAAAAAGAAATAATGAAAGAAAGAAGGAATGAAAGAAAAAAAAGAAAGAAAAAAAGAAAGAAAAAGAAATAACGAAAAAAGGAGGAATGAAAGAAAGAGCGTAAGAAAGAAAGAAAGAAAGACAGAAAGAAAGAAGGAATAAACAAAGAAAGAAAGAAAGAAAGAAAGGAAGAAAGAAAGGAAGAAAAAGAAATAACGAAGAAAGAAGGAATGAAAGAAAGAGCGTAAGAAAGAAAGTAGGAATGAAATGTATACTTATACTCCTGCCAGTGAATACCCATGGAGTCGAGTTGAGTCCATAGTGACAGAGTAAAAGGTTGTAGGTAACCGGAAGAGTGAGGGGTGAGGTAACGGCGTTGTAGGAGTCACAGTGAGTGAGCACGTAGACTCAGTAAGAAGTCATACAGCGATACTTCAATACCAAAGACTGTATAGATATTTTGCTACTAATTAGTATTCCCGGAACTACTAACCTGCTTTACCAGTTTGTATTATTACGTTAATACATTATTTTCATATATTCATTCCTAGCGTTTGTTATTTATTGGTACCGGATTTCAACCGGAATCCAATATATATATATATATATATATAATATATATATATATATATATATATATATATATATATTACATAACAGGGAAATCAAAAATTACCTCAAGAGCATAGATTATTTCAACCAACGTTAATACGTTAGCTTTATTCAACTCAATCAACTTTGAGTTGAACAAAGCTAACATTGGTTGAAATAGTCTATACTCATGAGGTATTTTTAGATTTTGCTGTTATGTAATTTATATACTCTGATATGATAAATACACTTTGAGCACTTTTTGTGGATAAGTTTTTGTATTTTATATTATTAGGAGCCAATTGGAATATATACCAACGGAGTTATTGCCTGTTCTCTCTCTCTCTCTCTCTCTATATATATATATATATATATATATATATATATATATATATATATAGAAAATGTAACTGAGGTTCTCTCAGCAGTCTTGCAATATAAAACACAGGTGGGCTCTGTGGGTTTTGAACAAACGCAAAATGCGCCTGAGCAAGCGTCTGCAATAGGGATCAGCTAACTGCCCTAGTAGACGGGCATCCTCGAATATGAGTGACCAGCCATTCAATTATATATATATATATATATATATATACAAAAACAAAATCATCCTTGATGATGGCTAAAAGTATCGCCGAAAGCTCTTGGAAATACAGAACATTTGGACACTTTCTACAAATTCTGTATCCAGAAAAGTAAACATTTGTTCGAACACAAGAAAAATTAGATAAAAACCTTAATCGTACTACCTTGTCTTTCGTCTTTAATGAAACATGTATAAAAGAGGGATTGCTGCCTAAATACACAATCTGGTATATAGGTAATTCGTAATGGAGGATGTAGCCAGAAATTGCCCTCTAACGTAATGGACGACGAAGCTGACTTGCAAAAATCGTTTTGCCGAAGAAACCTTGCTCGACAAAGCAGACTGTTTTGGGACGCTGTATTGTTTAGAATCAATACTGTCCGTTTGTGGGTAATTTGCAATGCAAACTGGGCTTCATCAGTGTCGAACGATAACGTGACGAACCTATAAACATTTGGGTCGCTTTGCATTTAAAGAGAGGGAGAGATTCCGAGACACAAAGACCCATCAATCTTACGATGGTGGTGTCGATTCTGCAACAATATTAATTACAGACAACAGACGCGTTTCGAGAAGCAATGCCATGAACGCATGCGCAAAGATAATACTTGCTTAACATACTTAAATTAATGTATTTCTCTTATTCAAGAATTTTTTTTTCTCCAGTTTAAAACGGGTGCACTTACGAAGCTGAAATATTCCTCAAATTATTTTTCTTTTTAGTGAAGCTTATTTTTTTCACTTTAGAATAAATTAGCAATTTGTAAAGTGCCGCCAACTATGAGATAATTGTTTGTGAAGATTGTGTTTATTTTAGGTAATTATTTTTTTTTTTATCGGTATCACCGCATGCAAAGCCACTAAGAAACAAGAGGTTACATGGTGTTGAAGAATTAGCAGTAGAAACATTAGTAATGAGCGGGAAAAGAAAAAGAGTAATCAGCAGGACAGCAGATAGCGATTGACATTGCATTTAAAGTTTTTCAGATTAAAGTTAATTAGAGAGCATAGAGCCAGAAGAGAGTTCCACAAGGGAGAGACGTGAAAAAGAAACTGTTAGCATAGAACTTACGGCGACATCTAGGCAGATCAACTTTCAATTGATGAGATCTTGACGCCTGCCTTGTACTGCGTTTAAATTAAAGATCATCCTCTGGGGTGAATTACAAAGACAAGCTTATTGCAACTGTGAGCGTTGTGATGGCGATTGAAAAAAAAAAAAAAACGAGTGAACAAGCGATGTTATTTTAATTATTTTAAATTTTTTAATTTGTCCGTTGTAGCGATGGACTCTTTTGCAAAGTAAGCATCCTAATGTAAGGGAGCTACCAGAATTGGGAAGAAATACAATACAGCATTAACTGTCGGTTAAGCACTTGTGCTGAAAAAAAAAATCTGGGGCACCTGCCTTGATGAATTTCGTCCTAACAAGAAACTGATTAGAGAACTTGAAAGGATTATTATAAAAATAAATAGGCGTAATATGTCAATATTATTCAATGAAACATGTTTGAATATATATATATATATATATATATATATATACACACACATACACATATACACACATATATATATATATATATATATATATATATATATATATATATATATATATATATATATACGTGTTTTAGTGGACTCAGCAATTTTCAATCTGCTTGTCTGAATCATCTTTAAGAAGCGAGAGCAAGATCTAAAGGTCACCCAATCTAACAGTGATCTCATTTCACAATCCTCACACTTGCTAACCGAATCAATGAGCTGTCAGATCCTCATATGTCGAAACCGACTTATAACCGACGAGAGAGTCCATTATATATATATATATATATATATATATATATATATATATGTGTGTGTGTGTGTGTGTGTGTGTGTGTGTGTGTAATGAAAACGATTAAGTTCGAATTACTGTTTATAAACACACAGTCTTCGACGATTTTTCTGGATCGATCCTATCTGTTCACGAAACGTAACTTAACGTAAACAATGACAACATATATTATGAAATGGATTAAGCCCGACAATTATTCAATATATTTTCTGTTTATACGTTATTTTTATAGATTCAATGTATTTATGTAAAGGCTCTGTTTTTTAATTAAAGAATATTAATTACATTTACTGCTCTGAATGTTAGAGAAATTTCATAGAAAATATACGTTCCCCGACAGGAATCCAATCTGTATTCCTATACGGAAACCGTCATTTGACCCGACGTGCTGCACCATTCAGCTACAAAGTAGCGCTTGGTCAGCAAAGTCCGAATTACTATTTATAAACAAACAATCTTTGACGATTTTTATCGACCGATCCTATCTGTTCACGAAACGTATCTTAACGTAAACAATGACAATCTATATTATGAAATGGATTAAGTCCGACAATTATTTAATATATTTTCTGTTTAGAAGTTATGCTTCAGCTTCTCCGTAACGTTTCTGTTCTGCTTGTGAGACTGTGTTTAACAAATTCCGGCCTTCTCTCGTATGCTGGAACCAATTGTATGTCACTTAAAGGTGACGCCATTTATAACGGTAAACTGAATTTTTGCGAGAGTTACTTTTTAGGAATCATGTTTTCAAAAACAGACTACAACCACAATTCTATATAATAGGGACCTACACTAAATTTGAGATACTTAAGGTTTAAAATGAATTTTTAAAAAATTAAAAATTATTCTTGAAGCTTGTTTTTCAGCATTAATTAAAAGCTAAATGATTAAATTTACTATTTTCAGTAAGCAAAATTTTATTTTATTCTATTGATTGGAATGCCAATTTTTTGCTCGCTTTCAAAAAATCGATAAAAATCGGCCATTTTGACACATTTTAACACATTTGTAAACAAAAGTTAATTCTCGGTTTTAAAAATCTTCCAAAAATAAAATATATTTGTGACAAGTTATTTGATTAAAAGTAGCAAATTTAAAATTAAAATAATCTGATTTGAAACAAATACTACGTATTTATAACATAAAACACAGTATACAAGCATTTCTTAACCACGGAGTCTTGTTTGTCTGACGTATTGATTGGTTTATTGACAGTCTGACGTGTTGAAAAGCTAAGCATTTTCCTAGAAAATGATATAAATTTGCGAAACTAAGTGAATGCTATGTTTTTGGTTTTTAAATTACTAGAATTTTTTTTAAATAAAAAAAACTTTATTTTTTATGAAAATATGAGTTAAAATAAAAAAATAATTTGAAAGTAAATTTCACAGTGGCACGCATATTACCAAAATAAGAATTTCAAATAGAAAATGAATGAGAAAAATTATGAAGTTAAAGTAAAAATTATTTTACGTAAAATTATAATGGGTTTCCTCTCTAGGTAAGTGGAACTACAAATTATTACGTAACTGAAGTATTACCCACACTAAAATAAATACATAAAATAAAAATAATGAATGAAATAGGAATTAACAAATTAAAAATTACTTTAAATTGTAAAGTTTAACATTTTGAAGGGATGATTTACAAAACCTGGTGAGACGTAAACACGATGAAACACAGAAACGAATAATGAAAGAATTGCAAACAGTGAAATTTTTCAATAAGTTCAACTCTTTCAGGAAGGACAACTTTTAAAACACGCGATAGACTACAATAATTACAAAAATGGGAATGTGCATACAGTAAAAAAAAAAATTATTTTTAAAAAATTGGTGCAAAACGACTTTTATTACGCTTTTTAATTTTTGATTCGTAAATATAGTTTTCATTTAATATCATTATCACCTAGCCGGATTAAAGTAATGCAGAATTTTAAACGATTTATATATAAAAATTATTATAATTAAAATTTTAAAAAATGAAAACAATTTTTGTAAAAATTCATTATTCATCGAATATTTTTTCTTATGACAATTATGTTTTGCATAAGTCTTCTTTATAAAAGCATTTAAAAGCTTTTCTAATTAAATAATGTCATAGTTTTATTTTATGATTCGGAGCAGATTTAAGGGAAATGAGTAGTAGTTTGAAAGTAAATGATGATTTACATTCTCCAAGGAGTCCTACTTTTAACTAATAAAAACAATTTTGAGATGGAAATTTAATTTCTTGAAATATCATGAAATTAAGTAAGTGGGGGTGAAGATTGCTAAGATTTTCTAAAAAAATAAGAAATCATGAATAATTTCATTTGTGAATAAGTCCTGAAAGTTTAATTAAAATCAGACAATTATTTGATTTTTGGAAGAATTTCCAAACCAATGTGCCGAAAAAAGGCGCTAAAAAACTAATCGTAAATATTACGTAGACCGCTAACATAAAAAAATAATTTAACAAAACTTTCGAACCGTACTAGAAATGATTAAAAGATTTAATAAAGGCTAAAAAAATACGTTAGTCTTTCCTTTTAATAATAACAGAAACATTTTAACGATAAAACCTTTTTAAATTACGTTTGAGGCCTTTTTTCATCATGGTATGCTCTTTTTCCCAGCGAATTGTTGGGGGTGACTACATTAAAATCCGACAATTATTTGATTTTTGCAAGAATTTCCAAATCAATGCGCTTTTCACCTGAAAAAAAGTGCGCTAAAACACTAATTATAAATATTACATCGACCACTGACATAAGAAAAACAAAAACTTTCGAACGTGCAGAAAATGACTAAAAAATTTAATAAAATTTTAAAAAATATTTCGGTCTTAACTCTTAATAGTATATATAATCTGATAGTATAAAATAAATATCAATTTTATTGACAATATTGGTATCATTTTGCTATTCACATTTGCAATTCAGAAAACTTCTTGTCGAAAATACATCTATGCTTTTTGATGAAAATAATAAACATGAACTAAAAATTCTTGAATCTATCTATATTAAAAAAATTAAAATCAACCTTAATAAAATTATTTATGAATTTTGCACAAATGTTTTAAAATGTTTGCAGTAAATAGTTTAAAATATTTAGGTCATAACTAATAGCTTTAAATATTTATATTTTAATAGACAACTCAATAACTTAGTTGCCTCTCTTAACGTTACTCCACGAGTTGGCGTCCATCATAAATTTAAAAATTCTACAGTACATAAGTTTAGTGTTTTTCACTTCACAAGTAAATAATTTAATTTTCAGACGAGCTCAGAAATTTTGTCTTAGCAAAAAGGAAACCCTGAAGATGCAATTGTTCTAATGTCGAAAGTACTCGGAAATAAAATGGATATACATCAACATGGTAATTTTCTTTCTTCCTTTAATAAGGATACTAAGAAACTGCTCCACCGTCCTGGGTAAGACGATAAACTACATCCTCATCCTGGGTAAGACGATAAACTACATCCAACAACAAGGCCTCTGATCAGGAGGTTTGGAGGAGCGTGGAACCACCTCTTAATTGCTGTTATTCCCAGGTCCACCTTAACTCAGAGTGGTAGCACTTGTTAGGATCCTAGGTATAGGCAAATAGTTGCCCCCCCTCCCAAACTGGGGTCAAAACATAATGAAAGTGTAAAAAAAATAAGTTTTAATACAGCAACAGTTTTTTGTAAAAAAAATGACCAGCAAGAAATTTTTTAAGAAAAATTATTACCAGCAATGAAAATCTTGTTGGCATTAAATGACACATTGAGGTGATGGTGTGCCGTAAAACAACTAAACTAAAACCAAACGCGCCCAAATATATGAGGATCGTATTAAGAATAATTAAACAAAATTGTCTAAATTATTTGATGAGACACGTCTTAATGAAAACTTGCTGCAAAATATACGCAATTCATATATATATATATATATATATATTATATATATATATATGTATATATATATATATATATATATATATATATATATATATAGATTTGTTGAACAATACTGACAAGGTTGTTCGGTCCAATTTCTCAAATATTTGACTTGTGATTTAATTATGATTTATAGTAGATTATAATAAGAGTTACTCCCCTTGAAACATGATAGTAACCATAATGGATAGTATAATATATTAATACATATTTTTAACCTCGCATAATTTGGCAACCTGGATTTGAGCTCAACGAAAATTGTTCCTTGCGCCTAAATTTTCTAGGGCTTTTGAATGAGCTATGAATCATTGAAATCGAGCCACTGGGAGCGGAGGAGTTGCTTGGATACGCACAAACAAACATACACTGTACTTTATAGATAAGATTTGACTGAATTGAAGCGCAAAGGGATAAATTTTAATGTCTGAAATTTCAAACACGTCTGTGTTCTTTTTCAATGATACGAGGAATAGACAAAAGTGGGAAATTTGTTGGTTAGAGGTCTGCCTGTGGAAATTATACTCTCTTAGTAAACCCAAATCTCTGTTTAATCCCTCAATGTTTGTATTTCTTTTGAAAATAAATTGCAACTCCGTTTTGCATCTTTCTTCTCGGCTGTTGAATGGAGACTCTGAAAGCACGCATCTGATGTCATCGATGCTATGAAACGGTTGGTTGAAGTGTGCCGTGAAATTTGATGTCGTTTTAAAGTGCTTAATCGCAATGACTGCTTTGTCAGTCGTCTTCAATGAAATTCGTATATATATATATATATATATATATATATATATATATATATATATGTGTGTGTGTGTGTGGGGGGAGAATATGGTGGGTAATTGAATGACAAAGTGGAAACATTCTGTGTTACGCGTTCCGCCCTCTGCAAAAGAATTCATGAAACTAAAGTAATATATTTATCGATGGAATTATATAGGCATAAGTGTGAAGGAGAGATATAAGAGTAACCATCGCTGATGATTATACCGTGAGGAAGTGCTAAAGATGTAGGAACGCTAAATTTTAAATTTAATGAGTTTACATTTTTATTAAGTTTAACGGGCTTTTTTTTTTTTAAGTCTGATGAAAGAAAAAAATCTATGTTTAGAAAGTCCTGAGTATGACGATAAACTGCATCCGGCAGCAAGGCTCTTGATGAAGAGATTGGAGATTTTGAGGTGCGTGGAACCACCTCTTAATTGCTGTTGTTCTCAGGTCCAACCCTGACTTAAGGTCGTAACACCTGTTAGGTTCACAGCTATGGCCATATAGTGAGCTCCCCAAACAAAAACAATATGAAAGTAGAAAAATACATTTTAATAGTAAAAATACCAGCAATATATTTTTAAATAAAAAGACTAACAATACAGGTAGCAAAATGACCAATAATATATTTTATTTGTAATTGAAGGCATACAATTGCGTTCAAAATATATGTAATTGGCGCCATAAAATTATGTTTTAAATATTTTGATTTCGGCATTAAATAACCCATAGAGTTTGACATGCCGCTAAACAAAATCAACCAACCAACAATATATATTGAAACTAAAATGACCAATAATATATTTTATCTGTAGTTGAAGGTATACAATTGTGTTCAAAATATATTTAGTTGAAGCTATATAAATTATGTTCAAATTGTTTAGATTTTAGCATTAAATAACCCATGGAGGTGTTGATATGCTGCGAAACAAAAACAACCAACCAAGATGAATGAACTCTCTCATAACATGAATCCATATACTAACTTACAATTTATTAAATCAAACTGTACTCCAAAATATAACTTCAATAAAACTGCATCATAGAACACACATATCACCTCATCTAATAATTATGTCCACGCAGACAGGTATATACAAAAAAAAAAAAAATATTGCGATTCATCTACCATGTATTTAATTGTGAAAGCAGAATAGCATTTACAGGGTGAGTTAAAATTATGTTAACACTAATATGAGAGAGGATGAGTCACAGGGTGTAAAAGGCCTGTATTTCTTTACAATTCCAAATTCCATACCCCTGCAAATCAGACAAGCAGGCGATTTCCGACACGACAGTGCACTGCCTCATTTTGCCCGTACTGTTCGCGCTTGTCTCGATCAAAGTTTCCCAAATTGTTGAATAGGTCGGGGCGGACGATAGGCATGGCCACCACACTCCCCTGATCTGAGACCCTGGAATTTCTTGTTATGGTGTATGATTGTTGTAAAGTTGTCTTCACAGTGGAGGCTTGTATTTCAATAAGTCGGTCCTAAAAGGGTCCGACGTACAAAACGTTAGGAACTTGCAATAATAATAGTTAATGACGCATTGTGGTCGTTGATACTTCAATGTCCGACATCGACTGACTCACTCAACTCCACTGAGCCCAACTGGCGACCGCGACTACTACTACTACTACTTATTATGTGTGGGAGAGTCTATTACAATAGAATAGGTAATGTTCTAGTATAACAATGATAAAGGATCGTGTGTATAGCAAAAACGATAGAGACATCGAAGAACTCAAGGAGAGAATAAAAGGTGTAATATCAAACATTCCCCGTGAAATAAGTGTCAAGGCACTAAATTGTACTGTTGATCGCTGGGTTTTGTACATCAATCGTGCTGCTGGACAGGTGGAGATTGATCAGTAATCACTGAATAAATGATCCAGTCTCATACTAATGTTAACATAATTTTGACTCACCTTGTATTCTTATTACTTCAAACTGACAAGAAAATTAAATTTCGGCATTAAATGACCCATGAAATGTTGACATGCCGTTAAACAAATCAATCATAAATGGACTCGCTTAGTGTAGCAAAACTGAAAACCCTGTCAGTAAAATAGTATCTAGCAGTTCGATCGATTGTTCATTGGGTTTTCAACCTTTTCGCAATTATGTCGAGCTCTCCGCTAATGATGGGTCCAATTATCATATTCTTGTTCTGTGTATCCTAGATACACAACACTGAAAGCAATAAGATATTATTTTAATATCGTCACCTTTCTAGGCGTAGGTGTGGATGGCCCTCCACACATTTCTTGTTTAAATGTAGATTGCTATTAGTTCTAGAGAAAGATAATTGATGTATTTCCCGTTGCCTTCTACAATTCAGAGTAGACCTTCTTCAAGAGTGGCTGACAAAGAAGTCTACAGAATTCAATCTACTCCGTTATGTTATTGAATTATTCTATCTGGCTTCGATTGATCTGGCAAAACAAAAAACCGCGTCAGAAAACTATTTTCAATTATTTCACCCAATTCGCTATTATTTCAAGCTCTCCGCTAATGATGGGTACAATCGCCATTTTCTTCCGTGTAACCAAGAGTCTCTCTCTTGGTCGCACGTAAGAAAAAAGGAATCATGAATTTTTTCGGATATTATATTCTTTCTTTTTCTTATGCATTCTTACGGTAGGACACAAAATATAGATCTTGATGAATTAGCATTTTTTTTTAGCAAGACTTAACGGAGATGGATTACCCAGAGAGGACGCTCTCGTTTTTGCGTATGTCGTTCTAGTAACAACACTAATGACATCGATTATGGCATTATTATCAGCTGAATCGCGATTGATCACAGCGAAAGCCCACGCCTTCTCGCCTCAATAGCGTTCAGGAGGACAATAATAAAAGCTTTTGTGCCGTGCTGATCACTTAGGGAGGGGCATAGATATCCCGTGAGCGTTTCTCGCCAGATTAACACGCGATATGTTACTTTACTGATTATGTGAAAAGGCGAAATAGTGTATAAAAAAAGAAAAGAAAAATTCACCTTTGAATACATCACACAATTTTCTTTTTTTTTTTTTTAATTGAACGGTATGTTTGAATATCTGGTGGCTGAGAGAGTTGCTTATAGGTTAAAGCTGCGAAGAATCATTGTCTAAGCTCAGAATAGAAACAATGTTTCGGTGTGAGAGTAATATCAATGACCACTTGCGATATACGCGTTAAATAATATTTCTCTTTCATCGTCGCGTCCTGGGTAAGACGATAAACTACATCCGACAGCAAGGCCTCTGATCAGGAGGTTTTGAAGAGCGTGGAACCACCTCTTAATTGCTGGTGTTCCCTGGTCCATCCTGACCCGGAGTGGTAGCACCTGTTAGGGTCCCAACTATGGGCAAATAGTTAACCGCCAAACTGTGGTTAATACACTATAAAAGTGTAAAAATAGGTTTTAATACCAGGCATACACTTTTGAATGAAAAATTATTACCAGCAATATATTTTAGAAAAAATAAATATTACCAGCAATACATTTTTGAAGGGAAACATATTACCAATATTATATTTTTTAAGGAAAAATATTACCAGAAATACATTTTTGTGGAAAAAATATTACCAGCAATACATTTTTGAAAAAAAAAAAATACTAGCAATACACTTTTGAAAAAATATTACCTACAATATATTTTTGAAAAATATATTACCAGCAATAAAAATCTTGTCGGTATTAAATAACCCATTGCGGTTGATAGGCCGTAAAACAAAATAAACCAAACCAATCTAAACCAAAGAATACATATTCTATTCATACGAATCTATCCTAAAAATGTTGTCGGCATTAAATAACCCATTGAGGTTGATATGCCGTTAAACAAAATAAACCAAACCAATCTAAACCAAAGAATACATATTCTATTCATACGAATCTATCCTAAAAATCTTGTCAGCATTAAATAACCCATTAAGGTGTTGATATGCCTTAAAAACAAAACAAACCAAACCAATCTTTCATCGACTCCAGTGTTTCTCAACCAGTTTTAGCCCATGGCCCACTTTTTTAATAAAAAAATTCAACTTTTACATTTTGGCTGTTCAATTTCCACACTAAAATACTCAATGAAAAGACGAAGTAGTCTATTTACGTTTTAAAATTGATTTTAGTAAACAAGTATAAACACAGGATATCATAATCAATTTTGATGATGTCATTAAGTCTTAGTCGATTCAGCTAGTAACTACTTTGATCTTGGTATTTCTGACACACGATATAATAATCAATTTTGATGGTGTCATTCAGTCTTAGTCTGAGAGTTCCTCTGCTGTTGAGATCTTAATTTATTTGTTTTTCTACTGAAAACATCCAGAACAGCCGAAAATCTAGATTCCGCCCTCCATGTAGTAGGGAAAGAAATGATGCTTCCTTTTACATGATGAAAAATATTTGGGTATCAGTCCTTTATTCATATGTTGGCAAAGACACCTTCTTTGTCAACTTTTCTTCTCAGTTTCGCATTCTCTTTCAAGTCTAGCAACATTTCAGGCAACTCAATATTTTCATCTCCTGGTTCATAATTTTCTACGTTTACAAACCAGAGTGGATAATCCGTCTTTAATAGATCATTGAATAATTTGGATATATTTTTGAGAAAATGGCTACAATTTTTTTTATGGCTAAAAATTCTCTGTGGACCACTAGAAATGCTATGTGAACCACCAGTGGTCCACCTGGACGATGTACAGAAGCACTGGTCTACCCTACTCCTATACCCCGAAATAAGTTAAAGCGCTATGTAAGATTCACAGTCGTACCCAGTATTCTGAACAGCAGTAGAGGTTTATTGCTTCTTTCCTGTTAAGGATTTGGTTTCCGGTTCCTGTCTACCTCAAATCTATACTTCTAACGTCTCCGTTTGAACTCTGAAATTTTATTGACTAATTATTTTTTCATCTTCTCAATAGGAGTAGATAGGTTCGCCTATTGTCCAATTAACACCCCTTCTCGGTCTTTTTAACAGGAGTAGCGGTGTATCTATCCCTTGTTCCCTGTTTAGAATTGTGTTTTCAATCTTTTTTTAAAGTCTTTTTATTCTCTTTCAATCCTAGTAAACGCTTGCATCTTAGTGAAATTATCGCCTTACTTGGAGTGTATTGAATTATAAAGGTAGTTGTTACAACGTTCGTCACACAGACATTTACCAATTCTGTGTTCTCTGTATATTTCAAATTTGTGATATTGCATTATACAAAAAAGAAATCTTGTTTAGTTTTTTATTTAACTATTGTTCACCCAAAATAAGGCCGAAGAGTGACACAAGTTAGAGTGTTAAAAAGTGAAGTTGTTCCAAAGACTTACAAAGATGCAGGAAGTGAAAACAATTATGAAGATATGACAAATAACGAATAACAATAGTTGTATCTCGTGTTTTCGAAATAACAGAGAGAAATAAATAAGGAAGATAAATTCGTAGGTAAGTAATGAAATAGAAGGTTTACTACACAAAGGTCCCCTTAGCAATGGACCAAATGCAAACTCTCCTCACCTCCGCTTATTTACATAAACGGACGATTCCATTCATTTATGTCCTTTATGACACTATTATAGTCTGTTCGTATCTATCTATCTATCTATCTATCTATCTATCTATCTATCTATCTATCTATCTATCTCAGTCTGTTCGTATCTATCTATCTATCTATCTATCTATCTACGTCCGTTCATTATCTATCTATCTATTATCTATTTTAGTCTTTTAATATCTTTTTTCAGTTTTTTCATCATCTATGTGAGTATTTTCTTATCTATCTGTGTATTTTCTTATCTATCTATCTATCTATCTATCTATCTATCTATCTATCTATCTCAGTCTGTTCGTATCTATCTATCTATCTATCTATCTATCTACGTCCGTTCATTATCTATCTATCTATCTATCTATCTATTTTAGTCTTTTAATATCTTTTTCAGTTTTTTCATCATCTATGTGAGTATTTTCTTATCTATCTGTGTATTTTCTTATCTATCTATCTATCTATCTAAGTTTGTTCGTATCTATCTATCTATCTATCTATCTTAGTCTATTCCTATCTATCTATCTATCTATCTATCTATCTTAGTCTATATCTATCTATCTATCTTAGTCTATCCCTATCTATCTATCTATCTATCTATCTATCTATCTATCTATCTTAGTCTATTCTATCTATCTATCTATCTATCTCTTGTATCTCCTGTTTTCAAGATAACAGAGAGAAATAAATAAGGAAGACAAATTCGTAGGTAAGTAATGAAATAGAAGGTTTACTACACAAAGGTCCCCTTAACAATTGATCTAATTCTATTTATTCGAGCTCCCCACAGAGCGGGATGTGGCACAAGTTAGATTTAATGTGTTTTTTCCCCGATCCCATAGGCCCCGGCAAAAATTATATATTAAAAAAAATTATAACAGGGTCGGGTTTGTCTACTTCCCCAGACGAGACTTTGCCCTTCGGCATAACCTCGTCTGGGTTCCTCTCTGATCGAAGGCAGAGAGTTCTGCAAGCACTAAGGGATTGGCGCGCGGCTAAGACCTAATGCTAGCTCTCCTCGCCTCCACTTATTTATATAAATAGACGATTCTGTTCATTCATGTCCTATGTGACAACAATAAACTTGAAGAGCTTAAGAGTGTAGTCATCTGGGTTTGATTGATTATTTTCGTTCTTTTACGGCTTATCAACCCTTTGCAGGTTATTTAAAATCAGAAAAATATTTTGGAATTGTAAGAATTTTTTTAGAGATAACCATGTTTTACTGATACAAGTCCCATTATTTAAACCATAGCAGGGAGGAGATGTGGTGCCATCCCTTTCCTATGCTAATTCCGAGCCGTTATCGATTATACCACCCGCACATTTGTCGAAAATTCCTTTCGACTCAAAGGTTAAATCAGAAGCCGGTTCGATACTGTAAGTGTTTTGAAACACCGCCTAGTCACGCGACCAAAAATTCAGTCAGGGATTAATCAATTAATGTGAGAAGAAGAGAGCGCGCGGTATGACTCTCTTCTCATAAAGTTCCTCTCATACAAAAGGATGAGAAGGGAGAGAAGGTTGGCCTTGAGTAACAAGGTGGCAGACCTGCGCCCCCCCCCCTTTCTGGTAAAAAAATTTACAAAAACCAGTGTTTGGAGCGGCCTGATTCATGGAAATCATCGAGTCACCTAGAAAAGAACACTTCCTCAGCTGCATAGTATGTGATTTGCCAGGTCTACATACAGTTTTAAATTCAGAGTTTTACTTTTCTACATCGCTTTCCACACAATGCTATAAAACTGAGTCTGTCCTGCTATTTATCCATATCTGATGGGAGAAGAATTGGATTCATGCCTTTCCCAAGTCTATTAGATCGTAAGTAAATAGCTGGGATCATGGAGTCAACGAACCTTTCCTTAGCTGCATAATATGTCCTTCGCTAGGGTTACATATAGTTTTGAATATGGAGTTTCCCTTCTCCTAGAGAGGTTGCCACCCAATGCTATAGAACTGAATCTGTCCTGCTATTTATCCATAGCTAATGGTAGGAGAATTGGATTCATGCTTTTTCCAAGGATACTAGCTCGTAAGTCAATAATTAGGATCATGGAGTCAATGAGAATGAACCTTTCCTTAGCAACATCGTATGTCCTTCACTTTGGCTACATAAGTTTTGAATAAAGAGTTTCCCTTCTCGTAGAGAGTTTGCCACCCAATACTATAGAACTGAGTCTGCCTGCTATTTATCCATAGCTGAGTGAAGAAGAGTTGGATTCATGCCTTTCCCAAGGATATTAGCACAATAGTAAATATGTTGAGACAAATGGATATATATATATATATATTAATGAAATTTTTATATAAATAAGACAAATGACAAAGAACCTCAGGATATGAAGAAGAAGAAACGGAAAAGGAAAACAAGAACACAAAAAATTAGAATGAAATGTTAATTTTCAAATCAAATATGCATCCATTTATTTTGGCTCCTGGAATTTCAGAAAATTTATGTAAATAATTTATTTGTGCCAAAACAGACATTAAATCTTAGGCTCCAAAGCTAAAGTATCTTTCTGTGAATTCTCCGCCGTAAGCCGCCATTTTAAAATGGCGATAAGTTTAAAAAATGCAAATTGGTCGTCTGCTCCTGGCCTTTGAGCAAAATAATAAAAAAATTTAATTAAGCAGAGTTACCTTGAATGATTTATACGATTTTATTTATCACCATTATTATTATTTATTACTAATCATATCCAATTGTATGAAATTTATATATTTTGCGTTGTAGTTTTTGATAATATATCAGTTCTCAAGTAGGCATCTACGCAGACGACATTACTCCTGTCTCGATAGTAAATCCGGCATTGCTGTCAAAGTTAACCCGGTCATTGATCTCGAAAAAGACCTCTAATTAATGGTTGACTGGCGCAGAAAATGGTTTGTAAATTTTAATGCCTCCAAAACGAAACTGATCTCATTTACCCACCAAAGAGAAACATCCCCACCTTCTATCAGCATGATTGATGCTCAACTTCACGAGAATATCTCTCTCTCTCTCTCTCTCTCTCTCTCTCTGTCTACTTGGTCTCACGTTTTCCACTGACCTGAGGTGGGACAACTACATTGAATCAATAGTTTCATCTACCGTAAGGAAAGCTGGTTCTCAATATCGCGGTAGAAGATTTTTCTGGTCTGAGACAATCCTTCAAATCTAGAAATCTATATCTATATTTATGTCGGTCTGCTTATCTATCTTTTCTACTTTATGTATCGGGTCCTCTCAGGACGTAGGCGATCATAACTCTCCAAAACTTTAACTCTTAATAAATTTTGTCGTTTCGTTATTACTCCTAAGCCCAGTTTCGTTATCCATTTGCTCAAGATCGTCAAGTATGTTACGTTTTCTTCTATCACTTTTTCCTCCAATCTGTCCTGTGAGTATCGGATTTTCCCAGCCCTCCTTTCTCATTATGTCCCTCAGAAATTTCAACTGAAATTCTACGCAAAGATGCTGAGTATACCATGAACCGTACATGTGAGCAACGATGAAGTTTTAGAGAAAATGGAAAAGAAAAGGAAACTTATACTTAATAACTGGAAGATACTGTTGAGGTTTCTGGGCTGGGACACATAATGAGGACGGAGGGTTTGGAAAATCTAATACTCACGAGATAGATTGAAGGCAAGAGGCAGAAGAAAACAACACATAAAATAAGCTTCAGTAAATGGATGGCGGAACATGGATTAGGAGAAGTAACAGAAAAATAATGTTTATTCCGAGCTACAACAGACAGGAAGTTGTGGAGAGCCATGATTGCCTACTTCCTGAGGGAACACGACATATAAAGAAGTCAGTTTTTATTATGCAAAAGAAGTTCAATATTAGTTTTATTCATGAATAAAAAATGGAGATGTTAAAAACATATATTGATTGAACGCAACATCTTATATATCAGAATAAATTATTATTTTATTTTGGATGTGAAGATATACCGGCTTGGATTGATTGAACGGGCGATTTGTTTTTTACGGCTAATCGACCCATTGTTGGTTATTTAAAGCCGAAATATATTTTTGAACTGTAAGATTGGGTTCTTGAGTAAATATTTTTTCATCATTTTTTAAAAATAATTCACACAAAGGAAGGCAATAAAGTCACTAAGACGCAAGGAATGGGAAATAATACGAGAAAAACAAAAAAAAACTTTATTAATGAGAGAGAACAATAAAAAAAAAGTATTATGATTTACTAGCTTTTTGGCCCGGCGTTGCCCTTGCTTTTTTCAAAAAATCGTACGACTCATACAGCAATCGCTATCCTTGACTTAAAAATATTTTGCCTTCCTTTCCTTAAAAGGAGTGCCTTTGCCGTGCTGATGTTGCTACATGCCTTACTTCTTGCTTTTAAGCTCTATACTAAACATTAAATCTGTTACGAAAAAGAACTAAACAAAATGAACACAAAACGATCAGCTTTTTTTCGTAACTGAAAAAAACGAATGAAAAGAATGTTAACAACAAATAATTTTTGGACCAAACCCAGTTCTGCGAAATAAGAATGCAGCTATCGATTTTTTTGCATGCTGCATGCTGTTAACATTCGTGTCAGTCAGCTGTTGGCTCTCATGCTGGCCACTAGAACCTTCCTGCCTATTCGTGGCAGCCAGCTAAAGGCTCTTTCTGGCCAGTAGAAAATGGCTGCAAACTACATGAAAACTGCCATAGAAGCATGAAAAAATCGATTATTTCCACTATCGATGGGAGTTGGGAAATGCAAAGTCAGTCTTGGCCTTCCCACTAACTTGGAGCATGTGCATGTAAAATTTGGTGCAAATCCGTCGAAAATTGCGGCTGCGCTTTGTTACACACACACACACACATTCTGCCTTTTGTATATATATATTATATATATATATATATATATATATATATATATATATATATATATCATAAATTAATTGATTTAAAATATGGTTTTTTTTCCGCTACACATTTCTAACTATGTTTCAAAAATGGAAGCTAAAAACCACGAATTTAATTTTGCAATTAAATTAAAGACATTAGTTCCATTTCATCCTGAAGCGAATTTTGGAGTAACTTTTAAAAATTACTGGGTTTTAAAGACACTGCTAAAATCACGTTTCCATGGTTACAGATAAATCTACTTCAACTGGACAAGGGTTGTATGGGTTTTCCTTGTGTCTGTATCATTGTATCGGTTATTAGCTACATTTTGGTAAGGGGTAGGGATGTATTTTTCAATGAAAACTGACCGCAACATCCTATATATCAGAATAAATTTTTCAATGAAAACTGACATCCGTTGAATGCATGTCGTCTGGATTTTTTTTTTTAAATTTATTGTTAACGGCAAAAAAATTCTTACGGCATTTTTTTCTATTTGTAAATTTAAAGATTTTCGCGGGTGTTCAGATTAGAATACTTTTTATTTAACTACGATTTGAAATATTCTCATTTTTAATTTTTATTATACTATATTTTTTTTAAGAACAGTTAAATGTATTAGAATCCCTTATAGTATGTAGGATTATTTTTACATCAAGTATAAGTATGTATATTAGGTTACATTTTTATTTTATTTAAAAAAATTTTTTTTTCATATTATTTAAGTAAAATTTATGACAATGACGTCAAAAATAGTTACTTAATTTCACTGATTTAGTAAACTTTTATTTTTTTATATATATATAAACCTAGTAATATATTGTTTCTCATGTAAGTACAAAGGACATGGGTCATTCAAAAGCTTACATCTTCTGGCATTTCATATTAATTTTATTTTACTATAGGTGTTTTATTGGATTCTTTTAAGTGCGTGTAGTACTAAGTAAGAAAAGTTTAGGTTAGAAATCATTTTATTTAACTACAATTTTAATTACAACTTTAAAATATTTTCATTGTTAGTTTTTTATTATTTTAACTGTTGGTAGGGAGAGATTTACCTTTGATTGTGGCAGATGCTATTTTCTGTACCCTAATTATTTTATTAGATGCTTTTGTCTGTACCCTAATTATTTTATATTCAATGTTTTGGGGGTTTTTTTTAAGCATTTCACCCCAAGCAAATCAGAAGTGCCATTATCACACAGGGGGTTATGGAGAGTGAAAATGAGAGAAAAGTGTGGGTGTAGGGGGGATTGAAGAAAGGAAAAAAGAACAGGTATCAACGCAACAAAACATGGTGACTGATGTTGCATTTAGGTTTTTGATGATTGTAGTTATCAGGGAAGCAAGTGAGAGGAATGGAGTTCCAATATGGAGAAGTGCGAGGAAAAAAACTCTTAGAAGGGCGGTTAAATTTAAATATTTCAACAGTAAAAAGTTGGGACCTAGATGCCAATCTAGTAGTACACTTAAATTCATGTAGTCAGGGCTCCAGGGAAAAAATGCTCATCAGTGCAGTAGCCATGAAAATATTTGTAGAAAAGACAGAGGGAAGCCACATCACGTCTGTGAGAAAGCGGCTGAAGTCAAGAAGCTAATTCAGTACCGATTACATTACAGATCCTACTTTGAGAATATTGCAGTAAGGGAAGGTAGGGGAAAATTTTATGGACAAAACTTTAACTGCGCAACCAGTAATAAAAATCACAGAAATGCAATCTATGTTGTTATTCATTAAACATCATCATCATTTAATAGTAATAAAAAAATAATATATATATATATATATATATATATATATATATATATATAATATAATAAATAATAAGTAATAAAAGCAATATACAGATACACACATATATACACACACATACATATATACATACATATATATATAAACTTACATAGTTACAAACCTAATATATTTTTTCAGTGTTTGATGCAAAATAAATATCTATTTTTAAGACTATATAAACTTATTTTTATGATGACATTTGGTATAATTTCATTTCTCTGGTTCAATAACTGGCTTGTATTTTTTGTACTTGATTATTTTAATTTTTTCTTCCAGGCCATAGTTTGCACCTGTATATATATATATATATATATATATATATATATATATATATATGAATTAAGATCAAATATAGATAGGAAAGCAAGAGAATGATAGGATAAGGGACAAATAGGAAATCTTTATAAATCTGACATGCTTTGCTTTTATTAACACTTGAGATGTGGAGGTTTATTTTCCACGAGGGTCAGCAAGGTGAAGGTGAGAGGGGGCGCACGTCGCGGTGTTTACTCATTTCCCCCACGAGAACGAGATGTGACACAAGGTCGGATTAATGTGGGGACCCGAGCGCGTGCACCCGGGCAGGGACAAAAATTCCCCTCAGCCCTCGCAACCGTCGGTTGCGCTGGCCTCTGGTGCAATGGGAGGACGCGGCCTCGGGCAGCTGTTCCCCAGGGCTGGGCACCTCGTCAGTATTATTTTCTCAGTAGCCCATGAGCGCACTCTGTCCAAGGATAGAAACGCAACTGAGAGATGATAAATGATATGCGTACACCCCTCGAGGAGGGGAAGCACTACGCTCTTTAAGCGGAAGAAATCGGCTGTGTTTATATCGGCTGCTGTTAGCATCGTAACTGGTTGGCAATATTTTTTGGTTGATGACTAAAAATTAACTTCCGCATTTTGACTGTATACATGGGTTTCATTTGGACACCATGTGTATTTAAAGTAGTTTTTGGTTATTATTTTTAGTTAGGAGGACTTGTGTATGTTTAGGTTTCATTTGTTTACTTTTTGTGTATCGTTCTCTGAAAAAAAAAAAACGCTGAGTCACCGGAAGTTAACGGCATTCGGATGTTTGAGTAGCCGGCAGTAACTTCCGGCCGGGTGCGATACCCTTACCCGTGCTTTCAAATTGATTTCGTGCAAAAACAATTGTGTTTTTCCAATTTGGGGCGCTTTCAGAACCACCGCCGGGTAATTTTACGTAGTCCTGTGAAGTTTTGTTGAAATCGGTTGAAAAATGTAGGAAATACGATCCCATATATAAACGTACAGACACACACACACACAATGTGCGTTTTATAATAAGTAAGATTTTGAATTGCATTAACAATGCTCTTCCAATATACAAGTCTATTTAACCCATAGCTGGGAGGATAGGTATTCATATTTGTGTGTAAGTGAATGTATTGCATCTCCTAGTAGGGGCACAAAACCAATGCTGATGTACGGAGCAAATTCAAAAGTCTCTTGGGCCGGCAGAAATCTTCACTATTAAGCGTCGGGAGATGCCATGGTTTGGCCATGTCACACGACATAACAGCCACTGCAAGGCGGACGCCAGCGGTGACGGCAACACAAAAGTTGGTCCCGCAAAATCAAGGAGTGGACGGGCATAATAATGCCGGAACGCCTGAGAGGCACCACCAACAGACCACCCTAGAGGAGGTTGTCTGTTTCTTTTATTCTTAGGTCCCCCCAATGATTAAAGCAATCAAGAGGATGATGATGATGATGATGATAAACAACAAACTCAACGGGAATTCGAACTTGGCTCTCTCATTTCTCATTCCGAACAGTGGGACAATCCCGAGTGTAGAATTTGGAGCAGCCGTTAGACTCGCTTAGACGGCAGTCAACGAGGCTTCTTTTTTTTCTGCTCTTTGCAAGATCAAACCTATGTAAAAAAAAAACACGAAATAATAACAGTTGATTGGCAGGTGTTATATAAAGTGAATAAGGGCACCTCGAGGCGGTGTAATGGTTAGTAAGCTTGTCTCGCTAGAACAATTACGACTGAGTAGTGAGTTCGATCCTCACTGGGTGCCCCCTACTTTCGGTCTTGTGCCACATCAAAGCTACTCTTAGAAAATCACTATATAAAGTGAATAAACAGTTATTTTCTGTATGGAAAATTGGGTCTTGCACTTTTTCTTAATATACCATTGCACTTTCACTCCTGGTATTTACAGAAAATAAAGAACAATTAAGGACAGGAAGATTATATTGCGCCAATTTCAAAAGATGGATTCAGATGTCTTGCTTTTCTAGAAAATCAGCATTCGAACATATTGTGTTTGTTATTTTTCCCACCTGGGATTGAACGCTGTCCTTTTACAGAACAATTGGGGGAAAGAAGATTTTATTGCGCCAACTTCAAAAGATGGAGTCAGATAGCTTGCCTTTCTAGAAAATCAGCATTCGAACATATTCTGTCTGTTTTTTCCCAACTGGGATTGAACGCTGTCCTTTTATAGATGGATGAAAGAAGATTTTGCTGCGTCAGCTTTAAAATATGGAATCAGATAGCTTGCTTTTCTAGAAAATCAGCATTCGAACATATTGTGTCTGTTATTTTTTGCACCTGGGATTGAACGCTGTCCTTTTACAGAACAATTGGTGTAAAGAAGATTTTGCTTCGTCAACTTCAAAATATGGAATCAGTTAGCTTGCTTTTCTCGGAAATCAGTATTCGAACATATTGTATCTGTTTTTCCCTACCTGCGCCAAAGGACAAAGGTAGATTGAATCGAACACCGTCCTCCCGTATATAACAGTGGTCGCCAGCAAAATTGTCGATGTTTCGCAGAAAAATTGAGACATTATTTCAATTTTTATGACACTTCAAATTAAAAAATGACGAGTAGCAAAACTTATTATGGATGGTATATATGTTCAAGGCCTTATGTAATCTCAAAATAAACACGAATACACAAATGTGACATCATCCAGCCATAGTGTTGTGGTGTCCTCCCTCTAAAGGTCCAACCTAACTCAGCCGATTAATATTAAGAAAACGAGTTACATGTCTGCACAATTGAAATCAAAGAAAAATATATTAAAACTATCTATAAGAATGTGTTTGTTCATGTATGTGTGTGTGAAACAAGCGTGTGTGATACACATGTGTGTATGTGCGTATGTGCAAGAGTTCAGACAACAGAGGTGCAGGGCAGCAAACATGTCCTGGAAGCAGCATTCTTTATCTACATTCGACTACATCTGGAATCAAAAGGAAAAAAGAAAGAGAGAAAACATGTCTGCCTTTTTATAGACTTAAATAGCGCCATCTAACGGCGCTTTTGGTGTAGCCAACTTGGGTTACTCGCAATATATATCATGCGTATTTTTCTATAAATTAATTCTAAGTCTCTCTCTCTTTATCATTTTTTTTTCTAAAAGTTTCTGATATAACCTAGAATGTTAGAGAGAAAGTTCTCCTGGCCCTAGAAAATTCAATTAATTTTCTGATGAAATATCATGAAGTGATTTAGAACAGTGGTCGCTAACCGGTGTTCCACGGACCACTGGTATCCGTGCAAAACTTTTGATGCTCTGCAGAAAAATTGGGACATTATTTCAATTTTTATAAAGCTTCAGATCAAAAAATGACGAGAAATAAAACGTATCATGGATTGTATATATGTTCAAGATCTTATGTAATTTCGAAATAAACACGGGTACACAAGTACACAAATGTAACATCCAGCTATAGTATAATCTTGTAGCGATCATCATCGCCATCACACACACACATACATACATACAGATCATACGGCAAGCATCCATTGGCTAATCTCCTCAAAACTAGCTTGCTGATTGGTATTTTTCCGACCAATCAGATCGCCTGCACGCGAGGAATGAAATTTCCCGCGCACTTAGCCGGGAGCCGATCATGTGATACACCACCTTATATAAACAAAACACGAACAAGCCTCTCGTGTGTTCTCTTCATTCATCTTTTTTCTTGCTGCCAAGATGTAATCTTCAAGAGCTCCCGTCTTAACCGTGCGGTCAGACGTTAAAGAACATTGCCAACATCTCTTACCGACTTTCTCGCAAGTCGTCAGTAGAGTCCAGCTATTTACGCCTGTCTGCACAAATCCATGACTTTACTCACAACACACAGATACAGAGTTTTGTATCACATTACACATATTCTTCCTCTGTGACGAAGCCAAGTTCATGAACCAGTTCTCTCTTAATTTCTCAAAACAACACACTTCTTAATTAACTGTATTCTAACACCAGACTCTATTCAACATAGAATCCTGAACATTCTTATTCAAGAGAAATTCTTTTGAACATTCAATCTTAATCAGAATACAGTTGAAGGGAAACAACTTTTTCTCCCTTAATTACTACACAATATTGCATGATTGTTTTGTATGTTATTGTTTCAATATATATTTATTTGTTGATGCACAATTGGAGTCTCGTTGCTTTTTTTCTTGAATCATTAAATATATAATAGATAAATCCTCTTAGAACACGAAATTACATTTGATAACCTCAATGCATAAACCAAAGCAGCATTTACAAAATAACATACCTTACAAAGTCATATTCAATAATTGTTACTGAATAGTTTCTTACTATTACTCTTAATGACTAGTCACCGGATGGTTTACTAGTATAATTTTCTACAATCGTAGCAACGGAGTAATAGTGAGATCTTCAAGAATCGCCTTACGCGCCAGATACAAATTCATAAGCATTCGGACTCGAAAACTATTTTTGCAAATTATGTAAAAAAACATATATATATATATATATATATATATATATATAAATTCATGAATCATTCATAGAAAAAAAACAAATATAGAGGTTAATGCTTTAAATGGCGAGAATACATCTTCGCAAACAATAAGATACATCAACCCCCGAACCTGTATATGAATGATATGATCCCTGTTCATAAATTCCAGTTGCATAAGGTCTTTTAATTTTTACAAGCTTTCATCTGTTCCTACAGACATACTCAGGTATGGAAATAGATTTTGTTCTTGTTTTTACTTCTCGGTAATAAGAGGACAACGAAAGTAGAGATGTAATTCGAAAAAATGCTATGAGAAATGTGTTATTGTTTCATGCGGTCGCAATGCTGAGTTTGAATTTAAATTTTAAGGTTGTGCGTTCTTGTACAAAAAAGAGAATTCTTTTTTACTGGTAGATTTTCCGTCTTGATCTATATTGTTCAATAATTACAGTTTATTAAAAGTTGCACGTTGGATCAGTTATTTTAATTTCAATTAAAGGTGCAAATTATAATTTTAAATTCATGAATCTTATAGAGGTTAATGATTTTAAATGGAGATTATATCTTCGCAAACAAATAAATAAGATACATCAACCCCGAACCTGTATATGGATGATATGATCCCTGTTCATAAATCTACCAGTAAAAAGAATTCTCTTTTTACAAAAACGCACAACCTTAAAATTTAAAATCTCTATTTTCGTTGTCCTCTTATTACCGAGTTAAAAAACAAGAACAAAATCTATTTCCATAGGGATGTCTGTAGGAACAGACGAAAGCTTGTAAAAAATTAAAAGACCTCATGCAACTGGAATTTATGAACAGGGATTTCATATACAGGTTTGGGGTTGATGTATCTTATTTATATTGTTTGTGAAGATGTATTCTCGCCATTTAAATCATTAACTCTATATTTGTTTTTTTGTATGAATGATTCATGAATTTATAAATTATAAACCTTTTAATTGAAATTATTATATATATATATATATATATATATATATATATATATATATATATATATATTTGCGAAAAGACATTTTTATCTACCACAGCAATTAAAACTCAGTACCTGTCTCACCTTGAAATAAACACAGCTCTCCGTCTTCCGGTGACGTCATTGGAGCCAAAAATCCAAAAACTGATTTCAAACAAAGAGGAACAAAATATCACACTAAAAATGTGCAATATTTGAATAAACTTTAAATTTTCAATTTGCTTTATTTAAAAAATTCCATTCCTTTGTTACATTTAATGGGTGTATTTCATGTCAATAAAAAAAGTTTTCCCATTATTATTATATAAATGTATTTAGCTTTCTTTTCTAAATTCATATTAGCAGTCTTTCTAATTTAAAATTATACATTTAGTGTTCCATGAAGTTCCAAAGGTTGATGATCGCTCGTATAGAATACATAACTATTTTAGATACGTGGTAGCTTTTCTTTTAATTGTCAGGCTTCACGTTTTGCATTCGGACACTTAGATACGATTTCTGAGAAAACGCTTGCTTCTGTTCTCATGTGACACAAACGAGGCCTACACATACACTTGTCGCTTTGAAGTCATTCACGTCCGGAAGACGCGGTCACATGAAAGTGACGTTTCATTATTATCTAACACATACACGAGTCCTTGCTGATTTAAATCTCAATTCTCATGTCAGCTGTGGTTATCAAGATTTTTATTATGCTTTCACTCATATTGTACTCACGCATGGAAATAACTCTTGGCTTACATTAAAGTAATAAAGCGGATAAAGTGACAGCTTAAGTCATATCAAGACGACAACACTTTGCTCAGTATTGTATTGGGCTACCTGCTGCTTTTGGATTCTATAGGAAATCCCTCAGTAGGGATCCCGACGCTGCACTAATTTAATCAACAGCATACAATTTTCATTCAGGTTTCTTATTAATTACTTTATTTTAGTGGCAACCTAATAGGAATTCTTTCTCAGGAGAAGCGAGAGGAAGATATAGAGCATATGTTATATTCTCCGGCTTTAAATCATTGCACGTTGGACTTTTCCTCAGTTTTCAACGGTTTTGGAATCTACCTTTTTCAATTAAATCAGTGGTATTTTCCTGAGAACAAGGTATAATTTATGGATATTAAATGAAAGGGAAGCTGTCCAGAGCCACGATCATCTACATTCTAAAGTAGTAGATATATCATTAAAAATATATATTCAAAAATCTCTAAGAAGTTAAGTTAATTATTTTTTTTCAAAATACCACCCAAGCAAGACGCGAAAAACGCAAATATAAGTAAGGGTAAAGAGAAGTGTTCGGGAAAAGGATAAAGAGGAGTGTTCGGGAAAAAGGATAAAGTGGAGGTTCGGAAAAAGGATAAAGAGGAGTGTTCGGAGATCAGGATCAGGCATCAGAAGATGTCGATTGACATCACATTTGAATATTTGAAGATTATAGCTTCAGGGGAAGCAAGTAAGAGGAAGGGAGTTCCACTGTCGGGAAGTGCAAGATAAAAAGCTGTTTGAGTAGAAGAGGATACATTTAACTGTTTCGATGGTAGGGTTAGATGCCATATAGTTTTCAGGCAGTAATACAAGTTCGTTTGCAGTTCTCCTAAAAATATTTTAGAAAAGACCACCACGTGTGTGAGAAAGTGACTGAAGACGACGTTGCCAGATCAGGACCTATCACATTGCATAGCTGGATCGTGTTGAGGACCGCAAGATAAACAGCGGCGTCGCCAGACCATATATGGCAACAGTATTCAATGCAAGGACGAATGGTAGATTTGTAGATTTGAAGGATGGACTTCTGGCGCAACACAGTCTATCAAAACATGTAGACTTAAAAAACAAGAGAATTTTCAATTTAAATTCAGTATGCCTTTCCACAGTTTCACTCTTTCATCATGTGTGAATTGCAGTAACTTATTATCTAATAAGCAAGAGGAAGATGGGGAGAGCAGATATCAACAGATCAGCCAGCAACCTATCGTTTGTCTTTCTGCTGAAACTATAGGAACACAGACTTATTTGGAAGAGAAAGACTAGGACAAGCAAGGGCTCTTGACTTCTATATTACTGAAACAACAAGGGAATCACTTTTAGAATTCAACATCTTTTGGGAAAGAACGCGATCATAGCTCTCCACAGCTTCTCTTTGAACTGTAATAATTTAATGGAAAAAAATTGGAGTGGTTTCCATGATTTTAAAAACTTCGTTTAAAATTTCCAATACTTCGCTTACGTCAGAAAGACAAGTGCAGCCAATTTCCAATACTTCGCTTAAGTCAGAAAGACAAGGCAGCAATTTTTTCAGAAAGACAAGTTTCCGCTTAAGTCAGAAAGACAAGTGCAGCTTGCTTTTCAACCTATAGTCAGGAAGATGGATTCAAGCCTTTCACAAGGGAATGTTTGTAATCCCATCAGACATTTACTGCTACGTACATACAGTTTTGAATACAGAGTTTTCCTTCTCCTAGAGAGGTTGCCACCCACTGCAATAGAACTCAGTCTGTCCTGCTATTTATCCATAGCTGAGGTAAGAAGAGTTGGATTCATGCCTTTCCCAAGGATATTAACTTGTAATTCAATAATTTAGGATCATCGAGTCAATGAGAACGAACATTTTCTTAGCTGCATAGTATGTCCTTTGATAGGGTTACATATAGTTTTGAATACAGAGTTTTCCTTCTCCTAGAGAGGTTGCCACCCACTGCAATAGAACTCAGTCTGTCCTGCTATTTATCCATAGCATTCATGCCTTTCTCAAGGATATTAACTTGTAATTCAATAATTTAGGATCATCGAGTCAATGAGAACGAACATTTTCTTAGCTGCATAGTATGTCCTTTGCTAGGGTTACATATAGTTTTGAATACAGAGTTTTCATTCTCCTAGAGAGGTTGCCACCCACTGCAATAGAACTCAGTCTGTCCTGCTATTTATCCATAGCTGAGGTAAGAAGAGTTGGATTCATGCCTTTCCCAAGGATATTAACTTGTAATTCAATAATTTTCGAGTCAATGAGGATTTTCATCGTTAGGGTTCATAGTTTTGAATACAGAACGAACCCATTAGAACTCAGTCTGTCCTGCTATTTATCCATAGCTGGGGTGTAAGAAGAGTTGATTCATCCTTTCCCAGGGGTTAACTTGTAATAACAATTTAGGAATCGAGTCAATGAGAACGAACATTTTTTAGCTGCATAGTATGTCCTTTGCTAGGGTTACATATAGTTTTGAATTCAGAGTTTTCCTTCTTCTAGAGAAGTTGCCACCCAGTGCTATAGAACTGAATCTGTTCTGCTATTTATCCATAGCTGATGGTAGGTGAATTGGATTCATGCCTTTCCCAAGGATATTAGCTCGTAAGTCAATAATTAGGATCATGGTGTCAATGAGAACGAACCTTTCCTTAGTAACATCGTATGTCCTTCGCTAGGGCTACATACAGTTTTGAATAAAGAGTTTCCCTTGTCGTAGAGAGTTTGCCACCCAATGCTATAGAACAGAGTCTGCCCTGCTATTTATCCACAGCTAAGTGAAGAAGAGTTGGATTCATGCCTTTCCCAAGGGTATTAGCTCGTAAGTCAATAGTCGGAATCAAGTCACTGGGAACGAATCTTTCCTTGGCTGCATAGTATGTGCTTCGCCAGGGCTACATACAGTTTTGAATACAGAGTTTTCATTCTCCTAGTGAGGTTGCGACCCACTGCTATAGAACTCAATCTGTCCTGCTATTTATCCATAGCTGAGGGAAGAAGAGTTGGATTCATGCCTTTCCCAAGGATATTAGCTCGTAATTCAATAATTAAGATCATCGAGTCAATGAGTAGGAACCTTTCCTTAGCTGCATAGTATGTCCATCGCTAGGGCTAAATACAGTTTTGAATTCCGATTTTCCTTCTCCTAGGGAGGTTGCCACCCAATACTATAGAACTGTGTCTGTCTTGCTATTTACCCATAGCTGAGAGGCAAATCGTTTGGTTCATGCGTTTCTTGCCATCCAAGGCTACAGTTAGTTGGACTCCCTTGGGTGGATTAGTATAAAAACCTTGTACACGACTATGATGATCATTATCAGTCCTATGGCCTAATGTGGTTATATGATTATCATGTCGCTGAACACCTGAGCAGCCATCTTTATATGTCTCCGTTTTGGACCAATATCTTAATCTCTGTGTATAATCGTGCATTTCATTCGGCTATGTTGTCAACACATTTTTAACATATCTGACTCTTCTACTTTTGTCTAAGGTGCAACCTTGTAAGCTAGCAGTGGAAATATCATTGACTCTTATGACGTGTCCATACTGTCATCATAATCATCAACATCTTTATTCGTCTCATGACTGTGTCTAGTCGAATTGTCACTGCGCATTTGTGCATCTGACCATTTTGCTTGCATGCCAATGTCTGAGTCTCTGTAAATGAACTTCCAGTCCGCTTACCAATATTGTCAGTCCATTTGTCTTCTGTCAACCTCTTCTACTTTTGTCTAAGGCGATACCTTATAGGATGGCATTAGAAAAATTGTTGCCTCTTAAAAGGTGTTCATACCTTTATCCTTAGTTTCCTGACTGGGTGTGGACGTAGGGGCACTGCAGCTGAACATCTGGCCACTTTCCGCTGTATCCCTTGGCTGCATGGCGTTGTCTAAGTTTCTGCGAATGATCCTCCAATTCACACGGTCATTTTATCATCTGATTTTCCTTCTTTTTCCCAGAATTTCAGCGGAAAGATCATTGTCCCTTATCATCCGTAGTATTTCAACCTTCCCGTATTGCCGTCGGTTATGAGGTCTTTTCAAAGGCCTACGTCCTGATTTGGTTTACTTAGGAGAGACCAAATATGGTTCTGTATCATATTATTCCTAATGTTTGGATGAATCTCCGAATATTATTTTTCTTTGTTACAAATGAATAAGAATCCCTCTTTGGAAAGATAGTAGAATATTTTTCTCCAAGAACACATAACCCATTGTATTGGTTGAGTATTCCAAAACTTTATGTTTATGCTTTACTTACGTTTCTCCACGCACACAGACAGAAACGCGCCCATATATATATATATATATATATATATATATAATTACTTTTCATGAAAAAAAAATAATAACATAAATATGTTATAAAATCAATACAAAAATAGCCATTTTGTTTCAACACCCTCGGTGTCTTATCAAGTGATGATGTTGAATATAAAATAATAATGGTTAGTTATTGGAATTCATTCCGTATACACGAATTATATACTTGTATATATATATATATATATAGCATAATGAGAAGCCACGTATACTTTCTTAATATGTATATATAGAAAAAGTTTCAAACTAAAAATTATAATGTTTTATTTTATGAAAGTATTTATTTATTTATATATATATTTGATATTTCAAATTGTCCTCAATTTTTCATCAGAAATAACTGTTTGTTACAAATAAATTAAAATTACTGTTTGTTGGCAAGTAGCGTCCTTCGAGAGACGCGGACGTCACGTGATATGGAACGTCACTGTTCAGATATTCCTAACTTAAATCTAACTGTCATAAATATTTTAAAAAAAATATATTTTTTTTTTTTTTTTTACTATATCTAAAGAAATTGCTTAGCTATTGAAATATTTATAAAGATTTAAAACACCTAAGTCCCTATTCAACCCTAATTTATGTGTATTTAATTTTAAAATCAATATGTTTTTTTTTTCTGCGTGTGAATGTGGAAGTAAAATCGGAATCTATTAATAAACATTTGCAGTTTTCTAATGTGTGTCCTGATTGATTGTAGTGTTTAGCTATGGGGAATAAGGGTTGTTTTGACGTATTGTTTGTTTATGGTTATTAAAACGAAATCTACAATTGTTTCCAGACTCACCAATATATCCACTATTAGGACATAAGTTGCAGAATAAATAATAGATTACGTTATGGGTATCGCAGGTGAGGTTAGGTGGCTGTATCCTGATATTGGTGTTGGGTACGTAAAATGTATTAGCTATTACTAAATGTTTGCAAACTAAGCAACGAGGTTTGTTACATTTGTAATTTCCTGTTTGGTTTCTATTGTTTAGATATTTGGTAGAGGTGAGGATAGCTGATAAGTTAGGTGATTGTTTCATTGCATTTATGGGTGGTTTATCAAAAATGTCTTTGATCTTGTTGTCTAATTGGAGGTTCTTGTAATCATTTTTTAAATTGTGAATAAGTGTGTGGGAATATTGATTGTGGTTAAAAACCATGGGAATCCGATTGTTGTTTTTATTTTTCTTGTATGTGAGAAGTGTGTTACGATTTATCAGGATAGTTTTATTTAGTGCTTCTTTTATTATTTTTATTGGGTATTTGCATTTTAGGAATTGTTTTGTTAAGTTATTAATATTGTATAGAAAATCTAAATGGTCTGAGCATATGCGTTTGGTTCTAAGAAATGAGCTGTATACAATAGATTTTTTTTAATTTAAAGGGATGACAGCTGTTAAAGTGCAGGAATTTATGTTGGTTTGTGGGTTTGTTGTATAGACTGGTAGAAAGTGTATGTTTGTTTAATTTTATCATAACGTCTAAGAAAGGGATGGATGTGTATGAGTGCTCCATGGTAAATTTAATTGTATCGTGGAAATTGTTGCAGAAAGTGAAAAAAAGGTTTTTAATTTTTCTGATCCATGAGTCCATAATAAGAAAATGTCATCAATATATCTAAAGTAATGTGATGGTTTATATTCTGAATTGTCTAGTATCTTCTTTTCTAGAATGTGCATAAAGATATTAGCATAACTAGGTGCCATTTTTGTGCCCATTGCTGTGCCACTAATCTGTAAATAGTGTTTGTTGTTGTATTTAAAAAATTATTATGTGTTAAGATGAACTTTATTAATTGGCATATATCTGTAATTTGGTAGTTAGGTAATTTTTTTTGTTACTAAGGAACTCATAGCAAGCTGATACTCCTTCAACATGTGGAATGTTCGTGTAAAGGGACGAAACATCCATCGTTACTAGGATTGTATCATGGTGGACTAAGTTAATGTTTTGTAATTTGCTGAGAAAGTCAGTAGTGTCTCTAATATAACTAGGTATGTCAGGCAATAAAGGTTTTAGGATATTGTCTATGTACCCAGATATAAGTTCTGTGAGAGTGCCAATGCCTGATATTATGGGTCTACCAGGTGGCATGATTTTAAGGGTTTTTGAAATTTCATAGATGTTCTCTTCATTATTTGATTGTGTAATTTGATGTGGGTCGGATGAAAAAGAGTTAGGGTGTTTTTCTGAAATGATTTTGGGGAGTTTATGTAGTTTTGGGATAGTGTAGAATGTTGCTGTTTTAGGGTTCTCAGGAATAAGAGATTTTATGGTATTTTTTTATGTTGTAGTTCAGGTTCTGTGAGAAGTGATAATTCTGTTTTGAATGTGCTAGTTGGGTCTAGAGGTAAGGGTACATAGAATCTGTTATTTTGAAGTTGTGATTCTGCTTCTTTAATGTAGTGGTTAGTGTCTAAGATGGTTATAGCTCCGCCCTTGTCGGCTGGTACGATAATTATGTCTCAGTTGTTTTTAAGAGTATAGATGGCTTGGTGTTCTATTTTGGATAAGTTGTATTTTTTTATTTGGTGTCCTTTGTTTTTAAGAAGTAATCCATGTGTTGTCTGGCTTTGTGGGCATATTGATCCAAGTGTTGGTTACGTCCGCTTGGTGGGGTCCATATATTGTTCTTCGTCGGAGGAAGTTTGGAGCATGATTGGTTAGCGCTGTTGTCTGTATTAGAAGTAGGTTTGTTGTCTGAAATATTTCTTTTAGTCTCAGTCTACGAAGGTATTTTCCATATCGTAGCAAAGGTTTAGAGGTTTTAGTGGTTGTGAGGGGCAGAATGATAATCCTTTATTTAATAAAGAGGTTTCTCCTTGGGTGAGAGTGTATTTAGATAGGTTAGCTATGTGGTTGTCAGCAGAGGTAGTATTGGTGTAGTGAACATAATGAGATCTTCGTGGGATCTGTTGTATTAAATAATCTTTCAGGTAAGTTATGTGTTGTAAAATGGGGTCCTCAGCAATTAGTTTATTGAGTTTTTGGTTTTTCAAAAATATACACTGTGTCAGTTTTTTTTGGTTTATTAATAGATTCCGATTTTACTTCCACATTCACACGCAGAAAAAAAGAAACATATTGGATTTTAAAATTAAATACACATAAATTAGGGTTGAATAGGGACTTAGGTGTTTTAAATCTTTATAAATATTTCAATAGCTAAGCAATTTCTTTAGATATAGTAAAAAAAAAAAAAAAAAAATATATATTTTTTAAAATATTTATGACAGTTAGATTTAAGTTAGGAATATCTGAACAGTGACGTTCCATATCACGTGACGTCCGCGTCTCGAAGGACGCTACATGCCAACAAACAGTAATTTTAATTTATTTGTAACAAACAGTTATTTCTGATGAAAATTGAGGACAATTTGAAATATCAAATATATATATAAATAAATAAATACTTTCATAAAATAAAACATTATAATTTTTAGTTTGAAACTTTTTATATATATATATATATATATATATATATATATATATATATATATAGTTTAGGAAAACTAGGTAATCCGTATGGGTAAAACCTAAGGAGGATAAAATCCAGAGAGCTCAATGTAAATCCAGAGCAAATAACTTAAATAAATATATATAAAAATTTAAAATATTTAAATAAATATATATAAAAATATATATAAAAAAATATATATAAAAGATATCTATAAAATATATATTGAAATATATACAAAAAACATATATATATATATAAAAATATATATATAAAATATATATAAAAATATATATATATATAAATATATATATATAAATATAAAGAAATATAGTCTTAAGGTGTGCTATATTTATGGGATAAAGTGCTCAATATCAGAGATATATAAACAACATCAGAAAACAAATGCATATATAGTCATGTTTAAATAGACTGTCGCCTCTAAGTGTTGATTTTCTATGTTCACTTTTATATTTATATATAAATATATATATATATAAAATATGTATAAAATATATATAAAATATATATAAAAAATATATATATAGAATATATATATAAAAATATATATAAAATATATATATAAAATATATATATATAAAATATATATATAAAAACTTAAAATATTGAAATAAATATATATAAAATATATATATATATATATATGTGTGTGTGTGTGTGTGTGTGTGTGTGTGTGTATGTGTGTGTGATAAAAATACAGTTTTAATGTATGTTATAATTATGGGCAAAAGCGGTCAGGGTTAGGGTTCTATTTCTCCACGAACACATACACACAGACACACACAAACATGCCGAAGTGTACAATGACCGAAACGTCGTGAATATGACAATAAAGATAAGGACAACCGTCAAAACGATGTAAATAGTGTAAATAGTTACAATATCTCATCTCAGAAATATAGGCAGTTCCTGAAGAAGGCCGGATTGTACAATGACCGAAACGTCGTGAATATAACAATAAAGATAAGGACAACAGTCAAAACGTTGTAAATAGTGTAAATAGTTATCAATATCTCATCTCAGAAATATAGGCAGTCCCTTGAAGAAGGCCGGATTCGACATTAGATTCGACCGAAACGTCGTGAATATGACAATAAAGATAAGGACAACAGTCAAAACGATGTAAATAGTGTAAATAGTTACAATATCTCATCTTAGAAATATAGGCAGTTCCTGAAGAAGGCCGGATTGTACAATGACCGAAACGTCGTGAATATGACAATAAAGATAAGGACAACAGTCCGAATGATGTAAATAGTGTAAATAGTTACAATATCTCATTTCAGAAATATAAGCTGTTCCTGAAGAAGGCCGGAATGTAAAACGACCGGAAATACTGTAAAAAGTGCAATACCTCATTTGAACAATATAGACAGATGGTTTTCCGTTGTCTTCCCGACATTTCCATCCAAGGCTCTAGAGTTCCAGTCCATCCACTTATTTGATACGTTGCCGCGGAGGAAAAATGATGGATTCAGGCTTTTATGAAATGTGCTAATGTGAAAGTAAACTTTATGGGATCGACGGAATTTGAACTCGCCACGTCGGTTTTGCTTTTTTATCATTACGTTCAACGGTCCGCAAAATCCACTGGTGAAACATTTTGCCATGTTATATGCTATGAAAGATTCTGATAGCACATCACTGAATCATTTTAATAGATTTTTCCATCATATTTTTTTATAGTTTATAACAATGGCCCCTTTTTTTTATTTGTAGCGAATTGGTTTAACAAGTTTCTCTTTATTGCACTTAATCAGAAGACCAATACAAGAGCAAGTTGAAGGTAGCAATCAACGCTACAGTATTATTTATTTATAGAATAGAGAGAAAGGACTTAATTGAACGCTCTCCGGCTAAAGGGTACTGAGGATCCCAGAATTCCGTGCGCAGATCATTTTCAGTTGAAACAAGTCATTTGGTGCAAACTGCGAACTCGTGTAAGGCTCGGGAGGTCAGGAGATTTACGGAAGGTCGTGGGCACCGTAATTAAAGTCATCTGAACTCCGCTGGAAAAAGCGATAAGATATCTTTGGATGTTTGAATGAAACGCATAAAAGGCGAGAATCGAAAAGTGGCTCAATTATCGAGGAAACACGCGCACAGACACAGAAACACAGATACACACACATACACACACACAGACACACACGTACACACACATATGTATATCTGAACATACACATATGTAAATATCTTTGAGATGAGGTATTATGATTACTTACATTATTTACATTATTCGGACTGTTATCCTCATCTTCATTGCCATATATATATAACGTTTGCCTTTATCTATGTCTTTATATATATCTGTCTATATATATGAGATGAGGTATTTATTCTTGCATTATTTACATTATTCGGACTGTTATCCTCATCTTCATTGCCATATTCACAACGTTTCGGCCGTTGTACGCTCCGGCCTTTATCTCTATGTCTTTCTATATATCTGTCTATATCTCTTAGATGAGGTATTATGATTACTTGCATTATTTACATTATTCGGACTGTTATCCTCATCTTCATTTGCCATATTCACAACGTTTCCTCCGGCCTTTATTCTATGTATCTATATATATCTGTCTATATCTCTTAGATGAGGTATTATGATTACTTGCATTATTTAAATTATTAGGCCTGTTATTCATCTTCATTAAAAATATTCATCCAACGTTTCGGCCAAAGTTGTACGCTCCGGAGTTTATCTTTATGTTTTTCTATATATCTGTCTCTCTGAGATGAGAACATTATGATTACTTACATTATTTACATTATTCGGACTGTTATCCTCATCTTCATTGCCATATTACAACGTTTCGCCGTTATTCCGGCCTTTATCTCTATCTTCTATATATCTGTCTATCTCTGAGATGAGGTATTATGATTGAATTATTCGACTGTTACCCTCATCTTCATTGTTAATGATTTAAATGTTTCGGCCGTCCATCTTTATGTCTATTCTTTCATATATCTGTCTATATCTCTGAGATTTACATTATTTGGACTATTATCTTCATTTTCATTGCCATATTCACAATGTTACAACTGTTGTACGCTCTGACCTACTTCAGGTGATTGAAATTTCGAACCGAACCATTTATTTCATCCACCGGAGTAGATTGTTCTAGTTCCACGTACCATGCCTCCTCCGGATGTCTCAGCAGTAGTGAACGAAAAAGTTGGAGAGCTGAGTTAAAGAGAAATACGTCAGACATCGGGAAGTCAGTTATATACAATTTTATCTATTTTTGTTTATATTAATTAACAAATCTTATTCAATGCGTAGTCTTTTTGTAATCTTTTTTACTTATAGAATCCACTAGGAAAAAAAATCAGGATGAACGGTGAAGTAATGGATAGGAATCGGAGAGCCGAGTTCGAATTCCAGTCGAATCCATTACATTCACTTAGGTGCTAATACCCTTTGGAAAGATATGAATCCTAGTCTTCTACCCCCAGCTATGGATAAATAGCAGAACAGGCCGTGTTCTGTAGTCTTGGATGGCCACTGGTCTACCCCAGAAGGAAATGGCAACCTACCGTGAGAAAAAAAATCTGCCTCGTCAGTCATGTATCAAAAGATGCATCAGCGACAAACGGTGTATCATGCATGGCGCATAACTGACTGAGGAAAAAAATACATATTTTGGTTGAGTTGATTCAAAATAAGAATTCTGGTTTGAATTTATTTTCCATTCAATGTATCTGATACAAAAGATAACAACGTTATTTGAACTTATTCTTGAACTAGTATAATAAGTCTGTTTGTAAGCAAAATCCTGCGTAAACTAGTCATTTACGTACACTTTTCAGACGGTAAATGCTCAAGAATTGGTAAAAACTCATTTTTGGTGTCAGTACTTATCACATCAAACCCCCGCATTCACACTGAGTTCAACGTCAATTATTTAATTATTATATATATATATATATATATATATATATATATATATATATATATATATAATATTGGTGGTAAATATACATACATATATAAAAATATATAAATACCCATACATGTATATTTTTTGAATAAAAATTCAAGAGGATAGAATCCAGGTAGAACTCAATGTCCAGGACAGAGTAAGGATATAATAAAAAGGCTTAAACACTAATATTCCATGGTCATAATTTATTCCATTAGAATCGTAAATACGATCCAATTCATCAGATATATAAATTCAAAAAGAAAACATAAAAAACAACTCCGGAAATAAAAAAACAGAATTTAGAGAGATGTAATATGAGGGTAACATACTAGAGAAGGGAGATTAAACCTTAATAGAGAGAATTTTAGGAGAGGTTAGTGGAAGGGTTTAAATAAGAGAAATATGAATGTTATATATATATATATATATATATATATATATGTATCAAGTCATCCCATAAGTTCTGTCCGAATTTTAACTTTTTGTTAAAATGAACGAAATTTAAAGAGTATTTTATAATGTCTAATGGAACTAAACATTATTTTTATGTTTAGATGCATTTAAACTGATCAAATTTTATTTTCAGAGAACAATAAAATTAAATTTTGTTTGATTAAAACCCTGCTAACATGGAAGTACCCAAGAATCATTTGAGGCACATAATGCTTTATGAGTTCAAGAAAGGAAACTCAGCAGCCGAAGCGGCTAGAAACATTCACTCAGTTTATGGAGAAGAATGTGAATGAAAGAACTTGGCAGAAGATGGTTTGCAAAAATTCAGAGGTGGAGATTTCACCCTTGAAGATGAAGATCAAACCGGACGTCCAGTTGAGTTTGATAAAAAGCTTCTTGAAGCAGCCCTTGAAGAAAATCCTGCTTTATCAGTTGAGGAATTGGCAGTGGTTCTCAGTTCAAACCATACAATTGTTCATCGTCATCTTCAACAACTTGGAAAAGTTCTAAACTTGGAAAATGTGGGGCCTTATGAATTGTCTGAAAACAACCTCAAATCCAGAGTTGACGTCTGCTCTTCTCTCCATTCTCGCCAACTTGTTTCACCTTTTTGGGATAGACTTATGACTGGCGACGAAAAATGGATCTCTTATCGAAATGTTAAGCGTCGTAGACAGTGGTTTGGTAAAGGGGAAGGACCTCAGCCACAGCCGAGAATGGAACTTCATGGGCAAAAGCTTCTTCTTTCAATCTGGTGGGATCACCAAGGAATAATCCACTTTAAATTCTTATCACCTAATGCAACAATTAATGCTCAAATATACTGTCAGCAATTAGAGCGTTTGAACCAAGCTTTGAGGAAAAAAAGACCTGTTCTAGTGAATCGAAAAGAGGTGATGTTTCATCAGGACAGTGCGCGACCCCACACAGCACGAATCACGTCACAAAAGATCGAAGAACTTAGTTGGGAGAAAATTCCTCATCCACCATATTCTCCCGATCTTGCTCCTTCAGACTACCATTTGTTTCGTAGCTTACAGAATCATTTGGAAGAAACAGCTTTTGTAACACAGGAAGAGGTTAAACTGACATTTCAGAGTTCTTCGAATCAAAGCCAAAAGAATTTTACAGTAATGGAATTAGTAAGCTTGTTAATATATGGAAGGAAGTCATAGATAATCAGGGAAAATACATTGTTGATTGAATCTGTAATTAAATGTAATATTTGATCACTTGTTTTCTTTATTCAAAATTCGGACAGAACTTATGGGATGACCTTTTCATGTATGGTTTATAAAATGTTTCCATTTTTTCAAAAGACGGTCAAGATATTGTGTGCATCTTCATAGTTGATATTATTAAGTGTTGTTTTTTTTATTTTTTTTATTAATAAGGCTTCCATTAATTTCAGCCTATTTTTTTGCATGTAGATGATTCTATTATATTAGTGTTGTCAACAAGTATCTTACGAATAGTGTCTGGTAGGTCTCCATGAATATTTAAATGAGATCTAATTGAGCTATTGTCAGAAAGGTGTAGAGTGAGTCTGCGTGTCGAACATGTTATAGTGTGGCCTATATAATGATTTACGAATTTTGATTGATCAGAAATACTATTCCTTAATGGGCATTTAAATTCGTAAATAATATGTATCCTATTTAATTTTGTTCTAAATGGTGAATTATTATTTTTAACTGTAAGTTTAGAGGTTTTAAATTTTTGTAATAAATAATTAATCTAATTTTTTGCTATTGTCAACTGGTGTTATGCATTTTTTTATAATGTTTTGAATTCTATTTCGCCTTTTTTTATAATTTTTGTTCATTCGATTTTTATAATATATATATATATATATATATATATATATATATATATATTGGAATTTCTCCGTCTTTTTAGTGTAAGATTCATACCTTTACCAGGCTATTATTACGTAAGTGAATGTAATGGATCCGACCGGAATTCGAACTCGGCTCTCCGATTCCGCAATCCGATCCGCTATCCAATATTCTACCGTGCCTCCCCTATTATTTCCGACGTAAAAGGGTCAAGCAATTCAGTTCTTAGGAACTGACAGCCAGACGCTGGCACATATGTTTTCATTATAGTGCTGAAGGTTTTGTGTAGAATTTTTGAAGAGCCGATTACAGAGATCTACCACAAAGTCTCCAAACAACCATCCGCAGGTTTTGAATTCAGAGTTTTCCTTCTCCTAGACCAGTTGCCATCCAAGGCTATAGAACCCAGTCTGTCCTGCTATTTTACCCATAGCTGGAGGGAGAGGAAGAGGATTCATACCATTCCCAAGCGTATGTGAATCTAATGGATTCGACTTGAATTCGAACTTGGCTCTGCGATTCCTCATCGTGCTTCCTATATATATATATATATAAAATTTAATATAATATATTTATATATATAAAAATTTTTCTTCATTCTGTCGGATTTATATCCATTTACATTTGCTTACATATATATATATATATATATATATATATATATATATATATATATATATATAACGTCATCCACAGACAGACTGTTTCGCTGTTTCACAGCTTATCAGTGTGGCTGGCTAGGATCGAGACCCGACTGAATTGGTGTCGGCGCACGGTCGGGATGAAAGTAGATTTTTAGCGTATTTATTTTTAGAAACACGTGACCGAATTCGCATCTGCGAAGAGTAGGGTGTGTTTTGTTTTTGATACAACATATATCTACCTATCTATCTATCTATCTATCTATCTATATATATATATATATATATATATATATATATAGGGTGCATCAAATATACAATCCTTGGGGCGGGTTCCTCATTTCAAAACAAAGAAAACAGTTCATATAAACATATGTCCACAAATTCTTCGTTTTTGTGTTATTAAGCTTATAGTTTACGGCAGACGCTTTTAAATGTACAATGCAAGATACGATCCAAAATCCTTTTAGAAATTTTTGGCGCAGGTTTCTCACACCATAACAACGTAAAATGCCCATATAAACCTCTGTCCAAGAGGACATTGTTGTACCTCAACATAGCAACTCGTAACAAATGTTCAAAATGTCCTCCGCTTGCTTCTACACACGCATGCACCCGTCGGATCATTGACACTTTCAAATAATCCCACACGGTTTTGAATGATTTCCCAGACCCCCATGAACATTTGATGAAGAGTCTCTGCATTATTAATGTCTGTTGCATTAAATCAAATGTGACTAAAATGTGCTGGAGCTCCATCATGCGTGAGCAACATGTGTCTTCGTAATAGCAGGGGTACATCTTCTAGCATGTCTGGAAGTGTGTTCGAAATAAAGTCCCTGTAGACAGCTCCTGTAAGCCGTGCTAGAGGAATATATGGACCTACCAGACAGTCACCTACAATTCTAGCCCACACATTAATCGTAAACTGATGCTGGTGTCTAGCCTGTATTGTAATATGGGAATTCCTAATCGGCCACAAATTTTGGTTGTGTAAATTTGTTAGTCCATTTCTTCTAAATATTGCCTCTTCCATAAACAAGCCTGAAGAGACAAAGAGGCCTTTTGACGTGTGCTGATACCGGGATCGTCACTGATAGCCTGTAGAATGTGTTCATCATGGCCAGGCAGAACTTGCGATGCCACCGACCCTGTCTCAGCAACGCAACAATAAACATCAGCAAAAGTTGAATGACTCGGTTGACTTCGGTCGGGAAACACAATCTCATACAGCCATGCGGCCTCACGTACATTACCATTCGCTCGGCCGTATGTTAAAATCATATCTGCCTTCTCACGATATGAATATCCTGCCATTCTTAAAAGATGGCTCTAGTCACAACCCAAGTCTCACGCTTACATGATCTTCAGATGATTTGAACGGAAATGAAAGAAGAGGCGAGTTTTATAATACCCCTGAATCATACTAATGCATCTCGGGAAATAAAATTAATCAAGAACCCGTCGATAACCAAACCTACACAGGAGGAAAAGAAAATACCTCCCTCCACTGCGGGTGGGATAAACTACTAATTGCCATACTGTAGGGTCTGGTTTAATACGGGAGGGCGATTACACCAATAAACCAATACGTTAGTCCGGTTGTAGGTGCCACGATAGTTATTTTATGTTATGTCTACATCTGCTAATTAACTATATTTTTTTATTAAGTATTCTGTTATCGTTGCTTAAACATAGTAACGAAAATTTTTCTTCCAGTCAAAGCTTACATCTATCCTTAGCGTTTATTACATGCACTACTTTTTTATGACTCCTTGGGGATTTACCTACTTCTCTTTTAATCTTCCAATAATACGCTGACGGAGTTGTAGCGTTTTTATATTTACTGTGTTTAAAACTCAATTTATGATTATTGTCCCTTTTTTCCATTCATTTTCAGGGGCCCCTATATATATTTTCTCTTCTTCTTCTCGTTCATTATTATTTTCTACTTTTGTTTAAGCCAAATAAACTGTTTTTCACTAAGTAATTAACTTTCATGGGAAAAGCACTCTTCAGTCTGTAGTTTCATCTAGCTTTGTTTTATTTACAGTCACTGTTATTGAGCAACGTTTTATAATAACTTTCAATTATGTTTCTGTTATTTTTACCACAATGCATTTTTGTGCTGTACATAACATACAGACACACACACATGCGCATATATATATATATATATATATATATATATATATATATATATATATATACAAAAAGTCTAACAGGAAAAGAAACATCATATGGTTCAACCAACCTTATAACAAAAATAAAAACATAAAAACAAACGTAGGAAAAGTATTCAAAGTATTCATTAAACTCGTCCATAAACACTTCCTGCATCAGTCACATTCCACGATAAAATAAATCACAGTTGCACCGAGAACATGACACAAATCATAAAAAAGTACAACAGAAAAACAATGCAGAGACCACCTGAACAAATTAAACTCACGTGTAACTGCACAAAAAAGAAAGAATATTTCTTAAACGGCCATTGCTTGTAAAATAATGTAATATATCAAGCCACTGTAAAATCCGCAGATAACGAATAAAAAATATATAGGAGTAACTGAAGAACCCTGGAAAAAAAAAGAAACTATTCACTCAAAACACACTTTACAAATAGTAAATAGGAGAGCAGCTCAATGCTTTCTAAACATATCTGAGCGATTAAAAACAAAATCATACCAAAAATATAGAAAATAAAGAAAACAGCATCAGCCGATAACAATAAATCAAAAAGCTATAAAAACTGACTAGGGAAAAAAATAGCTATAATAACCTTCCCAGACCAACACAAACTACTAAATAAACGATCAGACACAAATGCAAATTTTAATTAAGTTACTTAAAAATCAAAAACTAAAAACGAATAAAAATAAACAAAAATAAATAAAATAAATTCATTCAAACTAATAAATAACTAAATAAAGTAATTAAATAATTATCAAATTAACAAACTACGGACGCGGACATAAACAATTATTTCCATCCAGTCGCTCCAAGAACAATGCGAAACGTAACAGAATAATGCAATAGACTACCCAAAATGCACCACTGACCTGTCTATATGTATATATAAATAGTCGAATAAAAACAAAACGCATATGGCCTGACGACTGCGTTTAGCATAAAACAGACTATCACTCTGGGTTTTGACTTCAATGTAAACTTTTCCATATATATATATATATTGCGTCTAGCATGAAACAGACTGTCGCCTCAATGTTCACTTTTATATTTACACACGCTCTATCTCTAATATTGAGCACTTTATCCCATAAATATAGCACACCTTAAGACTATATTTCTTCATATATATATATATATATATATATATATATATATATATGTGTGTGTGTGTGTGTGTGTGTGTTTGTGTTTTCATGTGTCTGTATTGCTTATATATTTTGTATAGTGTACTGCATTGCATGTCAATAAAGTTTCAAACGGAACATATTCATCTTCAGTAAGCTACATTTCCATTACACTTCAGAAGATTCCCACAGTTACTGCTGTTTAATAAATGTGGCTCAGTTTTTAAAAGGCCGTTTATCTCATTCCTTATCAAGGAAATATGGAGAAACTCAACATCGATTTTTAGATGAAATCGTTTATAATAAACATTTTTTTCTGACATTCTCTCAAATACCAATAGATTTCCCAGGAGAACTTGCATTCTGTTTTTCTAAAACTATTCCAAATGCCAAACTCTCCATGAAAGAATAACCATTTATGTTTTTGGCGCCAACAAAATCGTTGTGCAGAAGCGATTGTCATTGTACACTTAGTGACCCACAGGTTATGAAAATAAGAATTATTCACTCCATTTACATCGTTCGGACTGTTGTCCTCATTTTTATTGCCATATTCAACTTCAACATCTGTCTCTATTTCTCAGATGAGGTATTCTAACCATTTACACTATTTACATCGTTCGGACTGTTGTCCTCATCTTTGTTGCCATATTCAACTTCAACATCTGTCTCTATTTCTCAGATGAGGTATTGTAACTATTTACATTGTTCGGACTGTTGTCCTCATCTTTATTGCCATATTCAACTTCAACATCTGTCTCTATTTCTCAGATGAGGTATTGTAACTATTTACATTGTTCGAACTGTTGTCCTCATCTTTATTGCCATATTCACCTTCAACATCTGTCTCTATTTCTCAGATGAGGTATTGTAACTATTTACATTGTTTGGACTGTTGTCCTCATCTTTATTGCCATATTCAACTTCAACATCTGTCTATTTCTCAGATGAGGTATTGTAACTATTTACATTGTTTGGACTGTTGTCCTCATCTTTATTGCCATATTCAACTTCAACATCTGTCTCTATTTCTCAGATGAGGTATTGTAACTATTTACTTTGTTCGGACTGTTGTCCTCATCTTTATTGCTATATTCAACTTCAACATCTGTCTCTATTTCTCAGATGAGGTATTGTAACTATTTACTTTGTTCGGACTGTTGTCCTCATCTTTATTGCCATATTCAAATTCAACATCTGTCTCTATTTCTCAGATGAGGTATTGTAACTATTTACTTTGTTTGGACTGTTGTCCTCATCTTTATTGCCATATTCAAATTCAACATCTGTCTCTATTTCTCAGATGAGGTATTGTAACTATTTACTTTGTTTGGACTGTTGTCCTCATCTTTATTGCCATATTCAAATTCAACATCTGTCTCTATTTCTCATATGATGCATTCTAACTATTTACATTGTTCGGACTGTTGACATTATCTTTATTGTAATATTCCCGACGTTTCGGCCGTTGTACGCTCCGGCATTCTTCATGCGATATATGCCTTTTCTGGATATGCCACATGTCACATTGGATAAAAGATTCAATAACTGACACAGGAAATGTGCACAAAAATTTGGAGTGTCAAGTAACTAAAGGAAAATAACTGCAACTTAGATATCCTGAAAATCATGGTTCGGGGATCTAGAAAAAACTAACCCGGTGAATGAAATATAGAGTTCAGTTCAACCTATATCACCCGAAGAAGGCCGAGGCGTAAAACGGCCGAAACGCTGTGAATATGGCAATAAAGATGAGGACAGCAGTCCGAACAAGGTAAAGAGGGTAAATAGTTACAATACCTCTTTCAGGAAATATAGACATGTTCTGAAGAAGGACGATGCGCACAGCAGCCGAAACGTCGTGAATATGGCAATAAAGATGAGGACAGCAATCCGAATGATGTAAATAGTTACAATATCTCTTCTCAGAAATAGAGACATGTTCTGAAGAAGTCCGGAGCGTACAACCACCGAAACGTCGTGAATATGGCAATAAAGATGAGGACAACAGTTCGAACAATGTAAATAGTGTAAATAGTTACAATACCACATCTCAGAAATATTGACAGATTCTAAGGAAGGCCGGAGCGTACAACAGTCGATACGTCGTGTATATGACAATAATGATGACAATAATGAGGACAACTGTCCGAACAATATAAATAGTGCAAATAGTTACAATACCTCATTTAGGAAATAGAAGACATATCCTGACGAAGGCCACAGCGTACAACGACCGAAACGTCGTGAATATGGCAATAAAGTTCGAACAATGTAAATATTGTAAATAGTTACAATACCCCATCTCAGAAATAGAGACATATATGCAATATTAACTTTCTAGTGTTTTGTAATTATGTGAATTCGTTAATTTTATTTTATTAATATTAAACCTATACAATGCCCAAGAGCTACTCAAGCTAGAGTGTAAGCAAACAAAAGGGGACTATCCTGCTTTGACAGTAAAATATTACTGATGTAAGTAGAGGCCCTTGATTTGTGATTTTATTTTGTACAGGTTGTGATTTTAAGAACTCAATTTTCAGTGTGAATTGGAATCTCGGACCAAATTAGTCTTTTGGTCGGAATTGGATTTGTAGCCCGAATCAAAGTTAAAGTGAGGTTTTGAAGTTCCATAGATTATATCCTATTACCATTGCTGTTTTTAAGCTGGACCAGATGTCCGTTTAGTTATGGACTGGAGGTCCATTTAGCCCTCCCCAGGAGTTAAGTAAAAAGACCGCACGGAGTGCAGCTTTTAAGCTAGTATTAAATAAATATAGCCATGGTTCTACCAACGAATTGTTTCACACACACGCACGCACACACACACATACACACACACACACATATATATATATATATAAATTTATGTTTATACGTTCTTTTTTATAGATACAAATATTTAAGTAAATGCTCTGTTTATAATAAACAGTATTAACGACATTTACCGGCCTGAATGTCCGAGAAATTTTTATAGAAAATATGCGTCCTCCGACAGGAATCAAACCTGTATCCTATACGGAACCGTCATATAGCCTGACGTGCCTTAACCGGTTGGGCCACAGAGGAGCGTTCGGTTAGCAAGGTTGATTTTACTGCTTTTAAACACAATTCTCCATGATTTTCTCTCATGATATCTGCTCAATGCGTATCCAAATGTAAACAAATGACGTCACATATTATGAAATGGACAAAGTCCGACAATTACTTTTAAGATATATATAGATAGATAGAAAGAAAGAAAGAAAGAAAGAAAGAAAGAAAGGTAGAGGCATTTCGGAAAATGATAATTGACAAGGTTTCGACCCAATGAAAATTTCTATTTTCGTATCGGCTTTTTCTTTGAAGTACATTAAATTTCAATATAAGCGAAATTAACATACAGAAAATGGGCGCATGCAACCCTCTTGGAACGGAGAAGACGCCCCAAAATCTATTTCATAGTCCGGTAAGCACGACTTGCAAGATTTTATTTTAAATTTAAAACGAATTTGCAATGGATATTTTGCGGATTTTAATTTTCCTGTTATATTCAGGTTCAAAAGGATAGTTGCATGGATGCACATATGAAACTCAAGCATATATTAAGTAGATGAAAAAAAGATCTGGTGCCATTCTTGTCCCATGTTAGGGAAATCTTAGAAGCGATTTTCAAGCAAATCTTTCTCATGTATGGCGTTTAAATATCCTAAAAATATATTTACTAGTTAAGACAATGGATTCAGCATGAATTTAAACATCGGTCCTTTTCTTATTAGAAAATAAAAAATATTTATGAAAAAATAACGAAAAATAAAATGTGTTTTACCGTTTTACCAGAACGGAATTTGCAGGAAAAAAAAGGAAATTTGCGTTTCTAGTAAGGTTGAATGGGTTCATCTATCGCCCACTTCACACACCTTCCCGGGTTTTTTTTTAATAGGAGTAGATATTTATCCATTGCTTCCTGTTTACAATTGGGTTTCGGGTTCCTTCAAAAGTTTTCGTATTCTGTTTGCCACTCAGTAACACCATGTATCTTAGTGGCATTATCGCCATCTTCTGTTTTCCTGAAACCTGTTTCTTTTATTGTCCTTTCTCGTCACTAAAATCTTCTCATTCTCTTTCACTCCCATTAACCCCTTGTGTCTTAGTGGCATTGTCGCCATCTTCTCTCATCCTGACAACTGTTCTTTTATTGTCCTTTTTCATCACTAAAGTCATCTCATTCTCTTTCACTCGCACATTGATTAAATTTGTGAATCGATTAAAAATAAAGTGTGACCTAATGGATAAGTTAACCTTTTTTTATTAAATATTTGTCCAATCCAAAGCCCAAGAGGCACTCAATATAGAGTCTTACTAAATGAGGTTATTGTGTGGATATAGGGTAGACTATTAGTACGATAGCTAAGACCTCACCCTCGAATTGAAGAGTTTGAGACTGTAGTATTCATTAACAGGTTAAAATCGTTCTGTGTCTTCCCAACCGAGCAATGGTGAGAGGAAAAAGATCATTCAGGCCTTCAGTAATGGTACCAACATTCATACTCTGGCTCCCATCTTCAAATCCATTCAAGAAGCATCAAGAGGATTGTGAATAATTTTAAAAAAGAGGAGACAGTAGCGAGGAGAAACTGTATCAGGAAGTCACAGCAGGAAGAGAGATCATCATTTCAACTTAGAGCTAAAGATCCAACTCAGTCCATAAGAGGCTTGGCACGGGAGAGAGGAGTTTCAGCTATGACAGCTCAAAGAGCAGTGAAAAAAGACTTGTAAATGAAATCGTACGTGAAACGTGTGAGGCACCTTGTTATTCCAGGACAGAAAGAAGGTCATAGAGGGCAGAGATCATCTTGAATAAGTTGGAAAATAAAAAATATATATATATATATATATATATATATATATATATATATATATATATATATATATACTAGAAATTTATATCAATCCTTCATTAGCTTCCGATTCTTAGCTATGATGAATTAATGGTGAACATGTCATTTTCGTTTATGATCGATTTCATCAACGATTCTTTTGTTAATCTTAGAGAGTAATTATATATTCTGATTGCTCTAAGTAGAGTCCAGTAGTTATAAACAAAAAAACAAAAAAAAACTTGGAAAATTCCAGTAAAATATCTTTAATAATTTCTAAGATATAAGGGTTCAAACGTTAATCTAATAATTGAACTATTTTGCTGTTACACGATTTGGACAATTTTGCTGTTACACGATTTGGACAATTTTGCTGTTACACGATTTGGACAATTTTGCTGTTACACACGGTATGTGGAAGGTATTTCTACCGCACCCTGTATGAGAAATAAAAAAATTAATTATTTTTCAAAATGACTGCACTAGGTATTACTGACAGTGCCTAAAACGGGAGATACAGAGTAACCTCGGTTCTCGAATGTCTCACATGTCGAAAAAATCAGTTTTCGAACAGAAAATTCAAGATGAAAATGCTTCGGTTGTCAAAAATACCAAAATTTCGGTTCTCGAACATTGCTGAGCCGAGCCGAGCCGAATTAACCCGAACGGAATCATTTCCGAGTCGACCGCCATGTTGTATAGATTCGTATGCTGTATTGTACTTGTCTTTCCCCTTTTTTTCTCTTCATTTGTCCTCAGTCATGGCGCCAAAGAAATCTAGCAGTGATACTGGTAAAGGAAAAAAGAAAAGTTAAGAGAAAAACAGTTGTTAATGATATTGTCTCCTCCTACTCAGTTTCATATTGCAAAATCAACGATCTCTACTATTCTTATAAATAAAGAGACCATTCCTTCCCCTTTTCAAACAATAACATCTCTTTCCGTACCTTCCCTCTTACGCCATCAACTCTCCTAATTACAGGTACGGTAAAATTAAAATGTTTGTCTATATTTTATCTATTTAGTATTGGGTTTATTTATTTTATTCGTAGATTTAATGGTTTTCATTAGTTTTGTGTATAATCTCATGCACAAAGTACTGTTGTAAAAGTTTAAATAAGCAATCATCTTGGGATCTGGAACGGATTAATCCATTTTACATTGGTTCCTATTGGAAAAATAGTTTCGGTTTACGAACATTTCGGATTACAAACGGGCTTCAGGAACGAATTATTTGCGTGAACCGAAGTTCCGTTGTAATTTTTTTTTTTCATTTTAAATATATTTTAAAATATTTTTAAGGCAAAGTGGCGTAATGGACAGTAATGAAGAATCGGAGAAACGTGTTCGAATTCCAGTCGACCTCGTTACATTACACTTACGTACAAATACTCTTAGGTAATGTATGAATCCTTCTTCCACCCAGCTATGGATTAAATAACAGGACAGACTGGGTTCTATAGGATTTTGGTGGCAACCGGTCTAGGAGAAGGACAATTCTAAATCGAAAAACCTTCAAATTCTGGATAAATAGCAGAGCAAACTGGGTCCTTCAGCCTTGACTGGAAACCAGTCTAGGAAAAGGACTACTTTAAATTCATATGCCTGGGGAAGCAGATACTATATGCAGCTAATGATCGATGATTAAGAGGTTTTAAACATTGTAATATAGAATTGATACTCCACTTTTTATCCACATTATAATTTCTTGTTTATTTTTTTAAAAATTCTGATTAGGTATGGATCCATCTCCTCTCCCCCGGCTATGGGTTAATTAGTAAGACTTGTATCTTGCTTTTTATGTGTCATATCCCTTCAGGACGTAGGCGATCATGTCTCTACACTTCTCCTATCTCTTGTAGCTCTCAATAAGTTTAGTCCCTCTGTCATCTCCCCCAGGCCACGTTCTGTCATCCACTCGCTTAAGCCCGCCAGGTATGTTATGCGTTGCTTTCCCTTATCTTCTTTTCCGTCTATTCGACCTGTGAGTATCAGATTCTCCAAGCCCTCCTTTCTAATTACGTGTCTCAGAAATCTCTGTTGCCTCTTCCTGATATTAAGTATAAGCTTCCTCCATGTCTGCATCCTCTCCATAGCCTCATCGTTGCTCACACGCTCAGTCCATGATATCCTTGGTATCCTCGAGTCATGTCTTCATTTTTGGGGAGAAAGTCCAACATTCGCTGGCGTAAAAGAGGACAGATGTCATGTAGCAGCTCAGAATTCTGTCGATAAGCGTCGAGTTAAATTTAAAATAACAGTCTTACATAGAATTACAACCTGTTCTAGAATCCCGTACGATCACCGAAGTTAAGCAACGTCGAGCTTGGTCAATACATGTATGGATGCCTGCTTGGAATGTGAGGATGGTGTAATAGATAAAGGCTCGGAATAGTGAATTTGGAGAGCCAAGTTCCAATTTCCGTTGGGTTCGTTATATTCAGGGAACATAACTTTATAGAAACTAACATGGCCACAAATTGAGGGATCAGTTTATATATCACTGTAATATAGAAATGATACTCCACATTTTTGTCCACATTATAATTTCTTGTTTATTTTTTTTTTTAAATCTGAGCAGGTATGAATCCACCTCTTCTCCCCCAGCTGTAGGTTAATTAGTAAGACTTGTATCACTAAACCATTATTTTTTTTAAGCGTTTCACCCCAAGCAAGGCGGGAAGCCACAAGCACGCAAGGGGTTACAGAGAGTTGGAGGGAGAGCAAAGAGGAGTGATAGAGGAAAGGATGAACAGAAGGATAGGGAATAGATCAAGGCATCTGGAGACGTCGATTGACATTACATTTGAATAGTTGGAGATTATAGCTATCAGGGAAACAAGAAAAGGGGAGGGAGTTCCACATGCGAGAAGTGCGAGACATGAAGCTATTAGAGTAGAAGAGACGGCTACATTTAACAGTTTCGACAGTGAAATGGCGTGAGCGAAATGCCAGCCTATTATATCCAAAAACAAAAAAAAAAATTTCGTACAATCTAAAGAAAACTTTTCTGGCTTTAAATAACCCGAAAAAGGGTTGATAAACCGTAGAAAATTGATGAATCAATCAAAATTCTATACTCCACGTCATCTGTCAGTAATTTTATGGGGTATTTGAGGCAAAGGTCATTTCAAAAAGCATAACCTTGTCCAATGAAAATGAAATCACCTCGGGATCATTAAAAAGGCAGAGATGATTTGCCTCTGGTAGGAATCTTGTTAGTAACTCTCCCGAATTCAAATGCCAGTTCTGGTTTAGACTGACTGTGTATAGCTGAACATTGCTTTCTCCAGAACTATTTATGGTTGGGGGGGGGCAGTTCTGATTAGTGATTGATTCTCGCCACATTGTTTACGATGATAAAGATAGAATAATGGTTAGAGGAAAACTATAACTGCAACACACTCATGGCCGTAGCAAGGCTGACTGTTCGGCTTTTGCAGATACTTCTTAAAACGAAGGAAACATTCATTATCGAGGAAAAAAGATCCACTCAGAGTTGAGGGCCGCTATTCTGGATGTTCTATTTTTGATGAGAGTTCAGGCAAGAGATTTTCGGACAATCTCATATTGGTGATTTTTATATTTTTTCTTTCTTCCACCAAGCAATCAATCCTTCTTTCTTTCTTTCTTTCTTTCTTTCTTTCTTTCTTTCTTCCTGCCTTCTTTCCTTTTCCCCTCCTTCCTTCCTATCACCCGTCCTTCCATCTTTCCTTCTTTCTTTTTTCTTTCTTTCTTTATTCCTTCCTTCTTTCCTTCTTTCTTTCCTTATTTCTTTCTTCCTTCCTTCTTTCCTTCCTTCCCTCCTTCCTTCCTATCTCCCTTCCTTTCTTCCTTTCTTTCTTCCTTCCATTTTTCCTCCCTTCCTTTTTTCCTTTCTTCTTTCTTTCCTTTCTCCCTTCTTTCCTTTCTTCCTCCGTTCCTTTTTCCTTCCATTCTCCTTTTCTTCCTTTCTTGATCCGTTCCTTCCTTCCTTTCTTCCTTCCTTTTTTCTTCCATTCTTCCTCCCTTCCTTTCTTTCTACCTTCCTTCCTTCCTTTCTTCCTTCCTTTCTTCCTACCTTCCTAATTCCCCCCCTTTCTTCCTTCGTTCCTCTCTTCCTGACTTCCTACTCTCCTTCCATTCTTCCTCCAATGTCTCTTCCTTCGTTCCTTTCTTCCTTCTTTCCTTTTTTCACCTCCTTCCTTCTTTCCTTCTTTCCATCTCTCTTTCCTTCCTTCCTTCCTTTCATCCTTCCTATTTCCCTTCCTTTCTTCCATCCTTTCTTCCTTCCTTTCATCCTTCCTTTCTCCCCTCCTTCCTTCCTATCTCCCTTCCTTCCTTCCTTCCTTCCTTCCTTCCTTCCTTATTTCTTTCTTCATTCTTTCCTTCTTTCTTTTCTTCCTTCAATTCTTCTTTCCTTTCTTCTGTCCACTCTTCCTTCCATTCTTTCTTCATTCCTTTTTTCCTTCTTTCTTTTCTTCCTCCCTTCCATACTTTTCCTTCTTTCTTTCCTTCCTTCCTACTGCAGTGTGCGGCCGAAATACCTCCCACATTTTAAACTGTCACCTATGTGGTACTAATAAACTTAGGCAAGTGGCAATGGTGTCTTCATCTAGCAAATCTCTTACCATTTTCCTTGTGAGATACCATTCATTGGTTTCGACCGGTTCACACTGTTTGGTTGTTGTTGAAAGAATTTTAAAACAAGTGAATCTGTAATTGCAACACTGAGAGCCTCTTCTTTTTTCTGCTAATTTTATATTACGTCAGAATGACGTTGTTCCGAATAGAAAATCGACACTGATATGAGTTTAACATTTCAGGGTCACAGAAAAAGAAAAGCCACCTAGAAGACTGCAAAACACTCGAACTACAGAAAACGGCCAGGCTTTAGAAATTGTCTAAAACGGTGTATGGCGAATACAAGCCAGCATTTGAGGATGTCATTTTTTAAACTAAATGAATATATATATACTGCAGCCCTTTGTTTAAACAATAGTGAAATAATATTTTCTCGGCAGTTGGCGTGTTTTTCTTTTCTTTTGTCAACATTAAAAATGTGGGAGGTATTTCTGCCGCAAACTGTATTTACTTTTTTTTTTCTTTCTTCCTTTCTTGACGTTTTTTTAAGTAATTTTTTTCATGTTTCAATTTCATTTCAATATTTGTTCCTTCTCTTCGTCTCGGTTGTTTTAAACATTCAGTAAACTTTCCAAAGTTTACGTTTCTTTTGCTTTCGCTTTGTTTTTTTAATGCATTTTTATTACGTTTTTTTTTTTTTTTTAAATTGACGTTGATTGTAGCACAAGTCGAATGTATTCGGATTTAAAAACAATAAAACAAAACTGCACATTGTAAAATGCCCCGATTGTATAAAACAATTTTGCCAGAAATTTGAAAAACTTAACTATCTTACTCATTTTTATCTATCTATCTATCTATCTATCTATCTATCTATCTATCTATCTATCTATCTATCTGTATGTGTATATATATATATATATATATATATATATATATATATATATATATATATATCAGTCTGTTCATTATCTATCTCAGTATGTTCATTATCTATCTATCTCAGTCTGTTCATATCTATCTTTCTATCTATCTATCTATCTATGTGTGTATATATATATATATATATATATATATATATATATATATATATATATATATATATATATCAGTCTGTTCATTATCTATCTCAGTATGTTCATTATCTATCTATCTATCTATCTTTTCTATCTATCTATCTATCTTTCTATCTCAGTCTGTTCATATCTATCTATCTATCTATCTATCTATCTATCTATCTATCTACATCTATTTCGGTCTGCCCATTACCTATCAATCTCAAACTGTTCATTATCTATCATCTATCTATCTATCTATCTATCTATCTATCTATCTATCTATCTATCTATCTCAGTCTATTTATATCATCTATCTATCTATCTATCTATCTATCTATCTATTTCGGTCTGCCCATTACCTATCAATCTCAAACTGTTCATTATCTATCTATCTATCTATCTATCTATCTATCTATCTATCTATCTCAGTCTGTTTAAATCTATCTATCTATCTATTCATCTATCTATCTATCTATCTATCTATTTCGGTCTGCCCATTACCTATCAATCTCAAACTGTTCATTATCTATCTATCTATCTATCTATCTATCTATCTATCTATCTATCTATCTATCTATCTCAGTCTGTTTATATCTATCTATCTATCTATCTATCTATCTATCTATCTATCTATTTCGGTCTGCCCATTACCTATCAATCTCAAACTGTTCATTATCTATCTATTAATTTAGGAATTATTTTCTTTTTCCTTTTTCTCCTTTTTCTTTTCTCTTTTTCTGTTAAACATGTTAGTCCTTTCTTTCTTTCACTTTTTCTTTCTTTATTCTTTTTAACGTTTCTTTTCTTTATTGTCTTCTTTTCTCATTCGACCTTTTTTTCCTTACTCGTTCCTTAAAAAATCTTTCTTCCGGATTCTTAGTTGTTTACAGCGCGTTGGTTCGTGGATTTGTCGACATAGTAATTGCGAGTTCAATCCATGGACTGGGCAGGCTGCACTTGGACTCAGTAGAGACCGGACCGAGGTGATAAATAAGAACGAGAGGAAACATCACTGGAAAGTGGAACGAGAACGATCTATACCCGTAGATTAAATAAAGTGTTCAGTTCGAAATTGCCTGCAGGTTACTCGGATTGTCAAGAAACTGATGAAGGAACAACGGCCGAAACGTTTTGAGAAAAAAGACAGTAATAATAGTCCACGCGTAAATAATTATAAATCAACATTTCAGAAATTTTTTTGTTTTCAGTTTTCATAATTCTTTCTTTCTTTCTTTCTTTCTTTCTTTCTTTCTTTCTTTCTTTCTTTCCTTTCCTTTCCTTTCCTTTCTTTCTTTCTTTCTTTCTTACCTACCTTCTTTCTTTCTTTCTTTCTTTCTTTCTTTCTTATCTAACTCCTTTCCTTTCCTTTCTTTCTTTCTTTCTTTCCTTCTTTCTTTCGTTCGTTCGTTCGTTCCTTCCTTCCTTCCTTCCTTCCTTCCTTCCTTCCTTCCTTATGTTCTTTCTTTCTTTCTTTCTTTCTTTCTTTCTTTCTTTCTTTCTTTCTTTCTTCCGTCCTTCCTTCTTTCTTTCCTTCCTTACTCTATCCCTCCCTAACTTCCTTTCCTTCTTTTTTCCTTCCTACCTTCCCTTCTTTCTTTCTCCTTCCTTCCTTCCTTCCTTCCTTCCTTCCTTCCTTCCTTCCTTCCTTTGTTCTTTAGTGTCAAAAAGATGCGCGAATATAACTTTTTTAACAGTTGTTTTCTTTATTTATTTTTCTTTTTTTTACTTTCTTTCTCTTTTCTTTCTTTCCTTCCTTCCTACCATCCTTCCTTATTTTCTTACATTCTTTTTTTCTTTCCTACCTACCTACCTACCTACCTACCTACCTACCTTCCTTCCCTCCGCCCTCTTTTCTTTCTTTCTCCCTTCTTTCCTTCCTCCCTTCCTTTCTTCATCCCTCTTTCTTTCTTTCTTTCTTTCTTTTTTCTTCCTCCATTTCTTTCTTTCCTTCTTTCCTTCCTTACTTTTCTTTCTTTCTTTCTTTCTTTCTTTCTTTCTTTCTTTCTTTACAACCTTCCTTACATTCTTACTTTTTTCTTTATTTATTTCTTTCTTTCTTTCCTACCTACCTATCTACCTTCCTTCCTTCCGCCCTCTTTTCTTTCTTTCTCCCTTCTTTCCTTCCTCCTTTCCTTTCTTCATCCTCCCTTTCTTTATTTCTTTCTTTCTTTCTTTTTCTTTCTTTCTTTCTTTCTTTCTTTCTTTCTTTCTTAACAACCTTCCTTACATTCTTACATTCTTACTTTCTTTCTTTCTTTCTTTCTTTCTTTCTTTCCTAAACTAACTACCTGCCACCGTCCTTCCTTCCTTTTTCCTTCCTACCTTTATTCCTTTTCCTCCCTTTCTACCTAGCTAGTTTCCTTCTTTCCATCCTTCTTGCCTTTCTTTCTCCATTCCTTGTTTCTTTCCTTCCTACCTACCTACCTTTCTTTCTTTCTTTCTTTCTTTCTTTCTTTCTTTCTTTCTTTCTTTCTTTCTTTACACACTTTGTTCTTAATATCAAAAAGACGCGCGAATATAACTTTTTTGTTAACATTATTTTTCATTATTTTTTCATTATTTTTCCTTCTTTCTTTTTTCTTTCTTTATTTCTTCCTTTATTTCTTTATTTCTTAATTAATTAATCCCTTTCTTCCTTCTTTCCTTCCTTTCTTCTTTCTTTCCTTTGTTCTTTAGTGTCAAAAAGGCGGGCGAATATAACATGGTTCTTTAGGGTGTCTACCCGGATATAACTATTCCTGCATCATCATTTTCTTTCTTGCTTTCTTTCTTTCTTTTTCTCTTTCTTGTTAACTTTATTCATTTATTTTCTTCTTTCTTTCTTTCTGTCTTTCTTTCTTTCTTGCTTCGTTTTAATTTTATTTATTTATTTCCTCTTTAGTGTCAAAAAAGCGGTCGAATATAATTTGTTTCTTTAGAGTGGCTACCCGGATATAACTATTCCTACATCATCATTTTCTTTCTTTCTTTCTTTCTTTCTTTCTTTCTTTCTTTCTTTCTTTGATCATCTTTTTCGCACTTTTCTTATTTCTTCCTTTCTTTCTATCTTTTTCTCTTTCTTTTTTCTTTCTTACTTTATTTATTCTGTTCTTTCTTTATTTCTTCCTTTTCTTATTTCTTTATCGCTTTGCTTCTTTCTTTCTTCCTTTCTTTCTTTCTTTCATTCTTGCTGGCTTGCTTGCTTACTTTCCTTATTTCTTTCTTTCTTGTTTTCCTTAATAATGTATTCCTTTCTTTCTTTCGTTCTTTCTTGCTTTCCGTATTCATTTATTTATTCCTTTCCTTCTTTCTTTATCGCTTTACTTCTTTCTTTTTTTCTTTCTTTCATTTATTCATTAACTCTTTCTTTCTTTATTTTCCTTTGTACATATTGTATATGACGTCATAGAAGCAGACAGCCAATCAGCTGGCATGAGACCAAATCCGATCCATTAAGGCTGGGAACAGACGCAAATAAAACGAAGAGATATTATCTGTGATTTTAAGCAACACGCCTTCTACCATTTGTCTGATTTCTCACAGAATCCGACCTTCCAGACAAAGGAATTACTCAAAACAGCACTATATAACACTGAATGAAAGAATGGTAAATCTGCAAGACAACGAGAATGCCTCAAAATACTTTTCCTATTATGCGCCATATCTATTAACGATTTTCATTTCTTTCTCTACGTACTTTTTGACACTTCATTATCCTCTTTTGTTTTCTTTTGACATCTATTATTCACTCAAACGCCTTAAGTGGGTTGCTGGTTCCTTCTCGCTACATTTTTGAATTCAGTGTGCCTTGTGAGTGTGGAATTCGCCAAACCTAATTTCTTTTGTGTTCCTGAAATCGAAAATATCTCATTTGGAATGTTAACAACAATTTCTTTGTAGCTCCAATTTCCATTAAAACTTACTCGTTTTTTGTTACATGCTCTGTTAATGGTATTCACATTATCCGTCGATAGAACCACATCCAAGTCCCTTCAAATTGTTTTGTAGCGACCCACTGAGGGGTCGCTGTTTTTTTTTCTTGGGAATTCTTAGTATAAATAATAACAATTACTTATATGACATGCGTGATACACGCTTAGGCGATCATGTATCTTTTGATACATGACTGACGAGGCAGATTTTTTTCCCGCAGTAGGTTGCCATTTCTTTCTGCGGTAGAACAGTTGCCTTCCAAGGCTATAGAACCAGGTCTCTCCTGCTATTTACGCATACTGTACTGTACTGTACTGATGCGGCATTCACCCTGGGCGGATTGAGCCGGCTTCTTCCTGTTATGAGAAGAAGATTCTTGGGATAAATTACAGAAGTAGGGTACCCAGGCCTACTCGGATAACGTTCTTGCTTGCCGCGGGGTTCCCACAGACGCAGAGACAAGAACGACCAGAAGCCGCCGGTTACCGATGCAGACGCTCCTTGGATTTTTACCAGAGCCCTTGTTAGCCGGCGTGTGTGTCAGACCTGTCCGCCTTGGGTGGCCCTACCAGGAACGAAGTTCCGGGCGGCATAGCTCTGACACTACCGTTTACACCTCCCAACCGACTACGGGGAAGAAAATGATTCATACCTTTCCCAAGGGTATTAGCACGTAAGTGAATGTAATGGATTCGACTGGAATTCGAATTCGGCTCTCCGATTCCTCAATCTGAGCCGCTATCAATTACTCCAATAATATACAGGAAAATATTAACATCAAAAACTGAGTTACAACAAAGGCAGAGTTCTTAATAAAAAGGCCATAGTTTTATTATTGCCAGACAACCAACAACTTAATTACAACTGTGTGCATTTGCTGATTAGTAAGGACTAAAAGGAGTCACCACTTGGTAAGGGATGAAAATATTAAAAACACCTAGAAATGTCCCAATGTGTGAGGATATGCAAATACGGTTGAATTCGTAGTCCAGAAAAAGGAGCAAGGTAACCACATGCAAGTGATAAGTTTGTAGGGGGCGCAGCACATATTTGGTTAATTTCTCTCTCTGGGGATAAAGCTGACACAAGGCCATTCCCAGATGTACTTTCCAAATAAGACCTATAAACTCTTGACGTTAGACAAGAAAGGAGAAATAATGATTCACAAACATATTGTTTCAAACGTAACAATTGAATTTATTAGTGTTTGGTATACATGCATGAGTACTGAGTGAAAAGGTAAGAGAGAGTTGTGTCCCTTTGATTAGGTAAATAGTTGTACTTGAGTTCATATTATGAGGAAGTTATATTAAATTGTAATAGAAGATTGAGTGTTTGGAATTGTGTAAACAAGTTAAGTAGAGATCAGATATAATACTTGCATGAATTAAGTAGTGTTCATTTAACGTCTGACTGTATAAGTCGAGACGAAGTTCCTTTAGGGTCACATTTTGGCGGCGTGTTGAGATGTACGAGTGACGTAGATAAGTTAGGCTCGAGTCAGGAAGAGCAGGAACAAAGAGAGAATATCACACGTGTTGGGTTTATTTAATGGTCGTGTATCACGTGGGAGGCTCAAATGGAAAACGCGGTAAAATAGATTTGTCGCGTGCAGGCGGTTTGACTGGTCGGAACTGACCAATCAGCAAACTAGATTGAAGGTGATTGACCAATGGTTTCTTGTTGATATTTTGTATGAAAGTAGGATGTTACTTACCAGATAGGAAGAGTGCATTTCCTAAAAAGAGGAAAGGCTGGTTTGTTGTGGAAGATTCCACAAGTCTTTGGAAATATTCGTGTGTTATGTTCCTTGGGAGTTATTTGGGTCTTTCTCCTTGCTTGTGAAAACAGATCTTAGTTTCTCTGGACGTTACAGGCTGTTTGTTGGTGTTGTGGATTCCGTGAATGGAATCCTGCACAAATAAATAAACAACGCCAGAAATTGAGAGAGAAAAATAAGTGTATTAACGTAAGAATACAGACTTGAAGTGAAGATTAGTAGTCCAGGAATGCGGGTTAGTAGAAAGTATATGCACAAGTCTCTGTAAGTAAAGCCGTAATTATCTCTCTCTCTCTCTCTCTCTCTGAACTATTGGATAACTCTCTGAGAACACCCTGTGTCTGTCTCCGTATCTCTCAACCTGTCTCAACGTATCTCAACGTATCTCCACGTATCTCAGTATTTAATATCCCACCAACGAGGAATATATGTGGCAAAAGGCCGAGTTTTAAGTGGGTCTCTCCGAGCCCGTAGTCTCGGCGAAAAATATACCCTTTGAAGCCGCCTAGACGGGTTCAGGGCCTGTCTACCTCCCCGGACGAAACCTTGCCCTTCGGCAAAGCTTCGTCCGGGTTCCTCTCTGGTAAAGCAGAGAGTTCGAGACTGTATCCCGACGTATCTGAACAGCAGGTATTCTCTCTGTCAGTATAAGTATACTTTGGACGAGTCCATCTTATGTAAAAAGGGGAGAACCCCACAACAGTTGGCTGCTTTACACTGTGTACTGAAGTTGCATTGTATTGCGAGCATGATTTTATTTAACTTTATTTATTTAGGATCTTGACTCTATGCCTGTTGAGCTGTAGTCTGGAGACGATGTGAACCATGATTTAGGTTTTGGCCATTGATGCTCACCTTCAAATGGAAGGAAGCGATTGACCGTCAAAGGAATCCACAGCATCCGACCTCAATAGGTAACACATGATCTCTTTTCCACGCAGTCGGATTGCAGCGTTTCGTAGCGATTTTTTTTCTCGTGCGCCTCGTCCATGTTCTCTTCCCATGGTACCGTTAATTCTATTACGAAGACAGACTTCTTTGAATCAGACCACGCTACAGTGTCATGGCGTGTGTCATGGCGTGTGTCTGTCTGAATGATGTGAACTGGAAATTACAGAGGTTTTCTAAGATAAACTAACCACCTTTAATCACGGGGTCCACTCCGCAGTGACATGTTGGGAGTTATTTGGATCTTTCCCGCAGGGCGTTCACCTTATTAAAACGGATCTTAGTTTCTCTGGCCGTCGGCTGCTTCACACTGTGTACTGGCTATTTCTATAACCACTTACAGAATTTTGTTATGACGCTATGCGTACATCTGCATTGATTGTGGTCATGCAGAGCACACGTAACGTAAACTGCATCGATCACTTTGACATAATACGCATACATCAGTTTCAGTGTACCTCCACAGTTGGTTGCATTTGGTAGGAGAGTGAAGCGGCCCACAGATGTGGTTGCTGTTTTAATAATAAGGAAATTCTTAATAAAAGGAAAAACAGTCAAAATACTGACACCAAAAACTGAGTTACAACAGAGTTCTTAATAAACAGGCCAGAGTTTTATTATTGCTAAACAACCAACAACTTAATTACACTTATGTTATTGTTGATTTGTAAAAACTGAAAGGAGTACCTGTGGTACTATTTGTACTTGTCGCGGTAAAGCGGAAGAAAGTTTTGTTAAAACAAAGTGTTATGTACTGAGAGACATTGAAACGAGAAGGGTTAATACCAAAATCCGTGGGGAGAATTGAGGATTTAATTCACACATAAACGACTTGAATTGCATGCCGAGTAGTTTGAACAATGGAAAAGTGACCCAGACTTAGGGGGGGGGGCAATACTGATTGACACACAGCTGCAAATGCAAGCTGTAAAGCGAAAATTTGATTTTTCGTAAACAACGAATTTGGAGTTGATTCCCCTAGTCGAAAGTTGAGCTGAAATACCAGGAGGAGGTGAATAAACCACCCACGCTCACTAAGGAGATTTAGTGAGAGATAATAATATCAGAGGGTGGAGAGAGGGAATTCACCAAAATGATCCTACCTCGCCATACCTCCTCCCCCATGCGAGTTTGGTTGAATGCCCATAAATACGATTGTGCGAAGTGAATTGAGAAGAAGAGAGAAGACAGGCAAAAGAGACGGAGATGAGACCAGAATCATGAGAGAGGACCATGTGATTATCTGCTGAGGAAAACCCCAGACTTGAACAATTGTTTGGTTCTAAATGTTACAACGATGTGAATGCTTTTTAAAATTTTACATCTTGAAAAACTGTTTGGTTCTTTACTTTTTGAGGAGCATCTATGTGTTATACTATTGTTGTTGCCGCAGTAAAACAGAAGAAAGTGTTATGTACTGTAACATTGAAACGAGAAGGGTTAATACCAAAATCCGTGGGAAGAATTGAGGATTTAATTCACACATAAACGACTTGAATTTTATGTCGATCAGTTTGAACAATGGAAAAGTGACACAGACTTGGGGTGGGGTGCAATGTTGATCGACACACAGCTGCAAATGCGGACTGGAAAGCGAAAAGGTAGATTTTTTTAAACAACTGAATTTGGAACTGAGTTTCCCTGGACGGAAAATGGCCGAGGTAGAAGGCGCAGATAAGACATCGAGGAAGATGGGGGAACCCCACCCCAACCACTAGCACCACCATGACGCTCACTGAAGAGGTTGGTGAAAGAGAATAATAAAAGAGAGGGTGAAGAGAGGTAATTCTACAAAGTTATGACGTAAACCGGGAGGGAATTCACCGAAATGCCCCTACCCCGCCATATCCTTATGCCAGTTTGGGCGAATGTCCATAAATACGAATGCGCGAAGCGAATTAAACACAAGAGAGAAGAGAGTCAGAAGAGACGGAGACGAGATCAGAGACAAGAAAGAGGCCCACGTGATTATCTGCCGACGAAAACTTTACCAAAACAGCAAACCAAGCTTTACCAAGTCAACAACGCTAATATCACTTCCGATTTAGATGCGGGGGTGGGCTGATAATTAATTGCATGCGAACCCTGATATAAACCAATTATTGTACGAAAGACTGATATAAAAACAGTATTTATTTCTGTTCAATTTATTGGAGTGTTATATTTTTCCCTGTACGTCATCACCCTGTTTGGACAACACAAAGATACCTTCGACGATTCGATTTTGGCTGCCTCATGATCAACCTTAAATCAAAACGTGGGATAAGATTAGCTCGGGATTGAAACAGTCACTTCAGCGACCAGCTGCGGTGTTGGAAGTCTTGGACGGCCGGAGAGGGTGTTACACCTGGTCAGAGGTGAAATATTAAAAACTTGTAAAGATATTCCAAAGTATATCGATATGCCAATGTGGTTAATTTAGTAGTCCAGAAAAAGAAACATAGTAATCACTTGCAAGTGGTAAGTCTATGAAAATGTTCATGTCTTATGGTCATTGATGACAGGAAGATTTAAACTCGCTTGAAATCACTTGAGTGAAATGATTTGTTACTGGTAAGTAAAATCCAAAAATGGCGGCGTGCTGAATGAAGAAGATGCCACACGTGGCATGTCGTTTCGTAAATCCAGAAATTTGGCCGGAAACCAAATCAAGATGCCGTGATGCTAGGCTGGATTCAAAATGGCGATGTGCCGATAAAAAAGGGACGTCGATATGGTGTGGTCGCTAAGCAACCAATCATATTAGCATAGGCAATCATTGATGGAGTTTCTGCCAACGAAATGTTAAAAGAATTAAGATACAAGAACCATAAATAATTAACAAAGTAATAAGACGAACAGCGGAAGTCTGGGCTTGCTCAAAGGAAACGAAGGGATATTGCGGACATCCAAATCCAGGTTAGACGGCAAAGAAAAGAAAGGAAAAACAGATTCACTGCATCTTCCCTAGAGAGAGAGAGAGAGAGAGAGGGCGGGAGAGAGAGGAGAGAGAGAGTAAGCAGAGAAGAGGAGGAAAGGCGATGTCTCTGTCTTAACAAGAAAGAAGATTTGAAAAGCGGGAAAGAAAGCAAACATGAACAAAACAGGAAGAGACAACCACGACACCAAATGACGGAAGTCGCTTCTAGTTTCTTCCGGTAACTCTTCGTCACATTTTTGCCGCCCGGTGATGAAATTGTGTATTATTCATTGCCATGTACAGGGTGCGATGAATAAATTGTCGTCTATCTATCTATCTATCTATCTATCTATCTATCTATCTATCTATCTATCTATCTCTGTTCATATCTAAGTCTGTTCATATATGTCTGTCTAAGTCTATTTGTATCTCTCTCTCTATCTCAGTCTATTCCTATCTATCTATCTATCTATCTATCTATCTATGTCAATCGGTTTATATCTATCTATCTATCTATATATATATATATATATATATATATATATATATATATATATATATCAATGTATTCTTTGTTTGTTACTCGATATATATTCAAAGTATTCATATATATTCAAAGTATTCATATATATTCAATGTATTCGTTGTTACTTTATATATATATATATATAATATAATCGACTCTCCCGTCGCGTTCGACGTATGAGGGTCAGGCCGATAAGTCCCCAGGAACCGACATCCTGACACCGGCACATGAGATTTGTTTATAGTGGTGAAGGCCTTGTGCAGGACCAGCCACACTTTTTGAGGGACGAATACAGAAACCTGGTGCACCGAATGCATGCCACAAGGTTCCCAAACGACCCTCCGCAGGTTTTGAATTCAGAGTTGTCCTTCTCCTAGACCAGTTGCCATCCAAGGCTATAGAACCCAGTCTGTCCTGCTATTTTACCCATAGCTGGAGGGAGATGAAGAGGATACATACCTTTTCCAAGGGTATTAGCACGTAAGTGAATGCAGTGGATTCGACTGGAATTCGAACTTGGCTATATATATATATATATATATATATTGAACAATAAAAAAATTAAAATCTTTAGAAACACTGGGTTGTAGATTAATATTCTTTCGTTTTTTTTTATTATTCCATTTAGATCCCTCGACTAGTTTCTACCAAAATGGCCATCATCGGGAGGAGAAATATTTCTGCTTGCTGGTAGCACTAAACTACAGAAATGAATGTCTTGTTGGAGAAAATGAACTTTTGTCTGTAGTTTTCATTTGTTGTTTTTTTTTTTGTTTTTTTTTATCTTTTTAAAATGAATCTTTTAACATTCCTTGTGTTGGTCAAACAGTCTCTTTTAAGTTGTTATTTGAGATAAGAGCTGGACAGATACATGTTGCTCTGAATTCTCTGGTCAGTTTGACAGTTTTATTGGTCCTGGAGAGGGGATGTGTCTCTGTTTAGTGTTTGTGTGTGTGTTATTTGGTACTTAGGGAGTGAGTGAGTATGATATGTGTAAGCGTGTGTATTGCTCTAGGTGTGTGTTATCATTTGGCTCATTAGGGAGTGAGTGAGTATGATGTGTGTAAGTGTGTATATTCGTGTGGGTGTGTGTATAAGTGTGAAGTCTATATATATATATATATATATATATATATATATAGTCATTGTTTCTTTCTCCTTCTCTCTTCGACGCGGTTTCTTTAACTTTTACGGAAAAGAAACTGAAAAAAATTGGTATGAACACCTCCCATACTAGGTTACAGACATACAACCTGTAACAATTTCATGGGATTTTACAATACGCACAGACAAAACAATCAAAGCTAATCGCAGACATCGTGATCAGACACCACATAAAATGAGCCTTTTTATTGATATGGCAGTCCCTGCAGACTGCAATGTATCATTGAAGATCTTCAAAAATCTATCAAAATACAAAGACCTTGAATTGGAAATCAAAACAAAATGTGGGCCATGTGGACGTCAATAATTCTTGATGTAGTTGGAACGCTCGGATCGATTGGAAAATGTTTCGATAGATCCATTGAAAGAATTCCTGGAAATCCGATGCCTTAAAGAAATACAAAAATTGTACTAACAAGTACTAACAAGTACAGCTCACACATTACTACGCAAAATATGGGCATTCTTTTTTTTTTTTATATTTTACAAAAATGATCAGTGGAAAATGTCATGAAGCCATTTATGACCTTAGATCTCTGGTTGGGACCCGGAAGGAAAAGTGTATACTACAGAAATCAATGGAAATAATAATAATAATAATAATTATTATTATTGTTATTATTATTATTATTATTATTATTATTGCAATACATACAGACGGAACAATCGAAGTTAATCGTCGTGATCAGAGACCACAAAAACAAAGTGTGCCTTCCTATTGCTAATCTCTGTAGAGTGTAATGTATCTTTGAAGACCTTCAAAAAACTATCAAAATACAAGGACTTTGAAATCGAAATCAAAAAAATGTGGGGCATGAGAACGTTGTTGTGGTGTCCTCCCTCTAATGCGTCTATTGTGGACTCTTCAACTTACTATAAAATTAGTAGGAAAAGGAAATAAAATAATAATAATAATAGTAATAATAATAATAATAATCGCTAAATCTCGTGATTAGAGACCACAAAAATAAAATGGACCTTCCTGTTGGCATGGCAAAAAATGTGGCAGACGAGGACATCAACAATTCCAGTTGTAGTTGGAGCCCTCGGATTGATTAGAAAGTGTTCTAGCGGACTCACTGAAAGAAATTCTTAGTGGCCAATGCCTTAAAGAAATACAAAGTATTGTACTCAAGTGTACAGCCCACAACTTGCAAGGGCTTTGTCCATGTAAAATGTGTGTGATCTTAGGGTATTTTTCCGCAAAAAATGGAAAATGTCATGATGACATTTTTTACCTTAGATTTCTGGTTGGGACCCATAAAGAAATGAGTATACACCAGAAATCAAGGAAAATAATAATAAAATTGTTCATAGAAAATTGTGTTAACCCGAAATGCAGATACTTTGATGAATATCCAAAAACAATTGACTATATAGTAAAAAAAGAAAAGCAAATGCAATGTACCCAATACAAAAAGGATGGCAAGATAAGCCTCTTCATAGTCAATACTCTGGCCATAACAATCAAGCTGGTGTAGACAAACCTCGTATCCATCACTGGTCACATAGTGTATGGTTGAAAGCTGGAGATGAAGGTTTTATTCTTGCTGCACAGGACCAATACAAAGTAACTAGAAATTGCCAAGTATACATACTGAAAAATTGAGTTAAGCACCAAAATGGAAATATCTATTTGTAACGATTAATATATGTCTTCCTTTATATATTGAAGCAGCCAGCCATATACACTTGTTTGAAGTGTGGCTGAGTAAGGAGAGAAAACAAAGCTAAATAAAATCATTCCGGCTGCATTTAATAAACATGCAAAGTCGAACGATTCGGAAAGGATGAACAGAGAAAGAAAATTAATCTTTAGAAGTGAATTGAAGCTAAAGATACAATCTGCAATTACTGATAAATACTGAGAAAATCTCAAATGAGGCAGAAAAAACAATCGTCCATCTTTCGTCCTTTCTAAGCTTTTCCCTCCAATTTATTCAACGTAAAATGTGTTTACTTATATTCAGCTGTAATGTACCTTGCAGATTAATTTTCAAATTGAATTTGCATTTGCTACATAATTTTCAGTTGGCTGTAGATAAATATATATAAAAAGATGATGGCGGAGAAAGAGCATTTCAATATGGACGATGAGGTGAGTGGCGAAATAGATAGATAGATAGATAGATAGATAGATAGATATGAACAGACTAAAGTATATATATATGTGTATATATATATATATATATATATATATATATAGAGAGAGAGAGAGAGATAGATAGATAGATAGATAGATAGATATGAACAGACTAAAGTATATATATATATATATATATATATAGAGAGAGATAGATAGAGAGATAGATAGATAGATATGAAAGAGAGAGATAGAGATAGATAGATATGAAGAGACTGAAGTATATATATATATACATATATATATACATATATATAAATAGATAGATAGTTATGAACAGACTGAATATATATATATATATATATATATATATATATATATATATATGTAGATAGATTGATTTATAGATAGATATGAACAGATATCGATGAATAGAGAGATAGATATGATCAGACTGAAGTAGATAGATAGATAGATAGATAGATAGATATGAACAGACTAAATTAGATAGATAGATATATAGATATGAACAGACTGAGATAGACAGATATATATATACAGATAGAAAGATAGATAGATAAATACATACATACATATATTGACAGACAGACATGAACTTACTGACATAGATATGTATGAAAAGATATTGACATTTGATAGATACATTTGAAAAGTATTGTGTATATATATATATATATATATATATATATATATATATATATATATATATATGTGTGTGTGTGTGTGTGTGTGTGTGTGTGTGTGTGTTAAATTAGAATGCATGTATTTTATATATAAAAAATAATCTTATAGAATCAATCAGCATTAATATTGCTGATTGATTCTATGTAAGATTATTTCTTATATATATATATATATATATATATATATATATATATATATATATAGAGAGAGAGAGAGAGAGAGAGATGAAGATAGATAGACAGATGTTTGTATTCATTATAAATCTTAAGCTACCTTTTACCAACTTTTGGCAAATGCATTTAATGCCTAAGTACATATTTTCGTCGTTTTTTGCAGAATAATATTTTAAGAAATCTTTACGCTTCATATTTTTATTTAATATTTATTTAAAAAATTTTCATTTACAAAGGAATATCCTTTCATTTTTTTTTGTATATTCAAATTTATTTTTACTTTATTAAAGTATTTTAATATTTACCGCTGCCAATATAAATTTGGTCACGTGATTTTTGTTGCTGCGTATTTACTATCGTCGTTAGTACATAGATTTGCATATTTCATGGAGGAAAACCGATGTCGTATTATTTTCATTCCTAGTGATTACAATAAAATGCCCTCGCCTGAAGGGTTAAATTTTTATTTCTTTTCTCTTTTTTATAGTGAATCTAGCGGCAGTATCTTGGCTTGTCAGGTTTTATAAATGCCTCAAACCTGTTTGTGTTTATCGGCTTGAGTAATTTTGTAAGAAAAAAAAAATTGAACTTTCTTAATTGCTTCAAAGCAAGAATACTAATAGGCTAAACATTGCCAGACCAACTGAAGGCATTCAGCATCTGTTTTTTTTTTGTTTATTTTTGAACAAGCGATAAAAGCATAGTCAATTTATATGGTTCTATTCATTTTTTTTGGACATTTATAAAGTGGAAGGCTCGGGTTTTTTTTTGTATATTTTTGATATGTCCCGGAAAGGGATACATTTGTTCGAAGTAGTAAAGTGGTTGTTAACTACTGTAACCAAGTAGGACAATCTAGCAGGTAACCGTAATGGACTGGTCCTCGTCGTAGAGGTAGGCAATAGGCGTAGTCCATGTACCTCCCCATCAGTCTGTATTTATGGCTGACACCAGCCAATCATGTTACTGTGAGGGGTAACCCAGGTTTATGCATATTCATTACATCAATTTTAGACTATTTCAGACTTCCGGCTTCCCAAAGAATATCAGGGAATCCTAACTACCATTGGTTCTTGGTATTCACTGCGATGGTCGAAATTACTTGAACCAATAACAAAATATGAACTTTGAACTGTTCATCTCCAACTGTTTTTCATGAAACTTGTTTATGGAATAATAATAAAAAAAAAAAACGAAAGAATATTAATCTACAACCCAGTGTGTCTATTTTGATTTTTTAATTTTTTAATTTTTTAATTTTTTATTTTCTTATTGTTCAAAATATATATATATATATATATATATTGTTTGTATTTAGGTAGCATATTTACATTAATGCATGTTTTGTTAAATAATATAGACAAGTTTTGTGTATTTAAGTAAATTCCTTTCATATTGTCGAATAAGCTTTTTAGTATTATCACTGAAACACGAAAGAAAATAACCATGTTGATACATGTTTTTATTGTTAATCCTGTCGAAGCTTTCGGCTTACATACGCTATCATCAGAGATTACAAGTACTTTACAATAAATTAAACAAAAATGCGTATTATACATGGGGAATTACGGTAACAAAATACAGAGTAGAGCGAATATAATTATTTATTTAAAAATTATAACATAAATATGTTATAAAATCAATACAAACATATTTATTTATGTTATAATTTTTAAATAAATATATATATATATATATATATATATATATATATATATATATTATTGCATATTTTATATTATAAGGACATGTGAATTTGTAAGAAAAAAATTGAACTTTCTTAATTGCTTGAAAGCAACAATTCTAATAGGCTAAATATTGCCAGACCAACTGAATCCTTTCAGCATCTTTTTTGGAACAAGCGATAAAAGGATAGTCAATTTATATAATTCTATATATTTTTTAGACATTTATAAAGTAAAAAGGCTCGGTTTTTCAGACTTTCGGCTTCCCAAAGAATACCAGGGAATCCTAATTACCATTGGTTCTTGGTATTCACTGCGATGGTCGAAATTACTTGAACCAATAACAAAATATGAACTTTGAACTATTTATAGCCAACTTCAAGGCTCATCACATTATTTGAAAACGAAAAATCTGGTAAACAATTAGACAGACTTTATTGTTTTTTTAATGAAACTTATATATATATATATATATATATATATATATATAAGTTTAAATTTATATATATATAAGTTTTAATTTTTAATGAAACTTATATATATATATATATATATATATATATAAGTTTTAATTTTATTTATGTTTTAATTTTCGAATAAATAATTATATTTGTTCTACATTTTGTATTGAGCACTCTTTTAAGAATAGTATTTGTTGGTTATTGGAATTTATTCCATATGCACCAAACCGAAACATGTGTGTATATTATACAAACGTGAATTTATCTAGCTCTTCTAGAGTTAGTAAAGTCTTCGATTATGTGAAGTTACGCACACACATACACACACACATATATATATATATGTGTGTGTGTGTGTATTTGTGTGTGTGTGTGAGAGAGAGAGAGAGAGAGAGAGAGAGAGAGAGAAACAGAGAGAGACGATGTGATTATAGTTGTTCCAACGAGACAAAAGTGTATATTTTAAAGAGAAAAGAGAAGCAGCAGATGTTTTTGGTTAAAATGTGGATTTTTTAAAATATAAATTATACTTTGTTTTCCATATTTTTGCTACACGCGTTTCACGTCTTGTGATCTTCATCAGGTCAATAATGTTTACTTCTACATACTACTGAAAGGAATTTCTTTTTTTCCTGTTTTCTTAGGTTTAACCATTATCTTTTGTGCATGATAGTCATCTAAATTCTTTGGACTACTACCACACACAAAAGACAATGGTTAAATGGTAAAAACTTTTACGGGTTCTTGTTTTCTTTAATATATATATATATATTATATATATATATATATATATATATATATATATATATATATATATATAATAAAAAGGCTTAAACACTGAAATTCCATGGTCATAATTTATTCCATTGGAATCGTAAATAAGATCCAATTCATCAGGCCTATAAATTCAAAAAGAAAACAGAAAAAACAACTCCGGGAATAAAAAATAAAATTTAGTGAGAGTGTATGTATGAGAGTGTGGAGCGAATGTTAGAGTAAATGAAAGCTATAGGGAGGGGTAACAGACGTATTTACGATTCCAATGGAATAAATTATGACCATGGAATATTAGTGTTTAAGCCTTTTTTATTATTATATCCTTACTCTGTCCTGGACATTGAGTTCTACCTGGATTCTATCCTCTTGAATGATTTTATATATATATATATATATATATATATATATATATATATGTACGTGTATGTATGTATGTATGTATATTTATATATTTTAGATATATGATTGCATATGTATGTGTATATTTACCACTAATATTATCTATCTATCTATCTATCTATCTATCTATCTATCTATATATATATATATATATATATATATATATATATATATAAAACGAATTTTTTCAAAAAAAAAAAGCGACAAGTCTGTTTAAATTTTTTTTGTTATACTTTTCCAATTTTCGGATAAAGTGTTAAGTTTTGTGCTCAAAGTTGTGGATAAATTTTCCGTCATTTATTTTTTTTTTTACTTTTGTTGGGTTTGTGTTCGAAAAGACTTGCATAAAAAAAAACAAGATATGAACAAAAATTCTAATACTATAAACATTTCCAGACCAATTGAAATCTGTCAATTTTTTTTTTTTTTTTGAACAAGTGATAAAAGCATAGTCAACTTATATGATTCTATTTATTTTTACACATTTATTAAGTGAATGGCTCCGTACTTTAGTATATATATATATATATATATATATATATATATATATATATATATGTGTGTGTGTGTGTGTGTGTGTGTGTATATTAGACTATTTCAGGCATCAGGCTTGCTAAAGAATACCAGGGTGTAAACAAAGGAATTTAACTACGACACAAACACTATGTTAGTTCTTGATATCGGTTCTGCGATGGTCAAATACCGTAATTTCCCCATGTATAATACGCTTTCATCTATAATACGCAGCCCTAAAATTGTGCTGAAAGTGTGGGGAAAGGCTTCTACTCATGCATAATACGCACGCCTTGTTTGATAATCGAACCCTATAAGTTGTACTTCTCCAATTTCATAACGGCCAGCGATGCCTCCTATTATTAAAAATAAATGTTTTTAAACATAGAATAATAATATTCTAATTTAGCTTTATGATAATTCTTATTTTATTTTACATTTGTAAGTATTTATTTTTTAGACACTTATAAAGTGTAACCCTCGGTTCTTCTAATATATATATATATATATATATACACATATATATGTGTGTGTGTGTGTATGTGTGTGTGTGTATATATATGTATATGTGTTACAGTCACTTTCTCACAGACGCGCCGTCGCCTCCCTCTGTCTGTTCTACAAATACTTTCATGGTAATTGCTCCGAGGAGCTGCATTCGCTGTTTCCCAGACTTCATGAGTTCCAGCGCCCTACGAGGCTGGCATCCCGCTCTCACCCCTTCACTGTCGAAACTCCTAAATGTAGCCGTATCTTCTACTCTAATAGCTTCATGTCTCGCACCTTTCGCCTGTGGAACTCCCTTCCTTTCTCCTGTTTCCCTGTGAGCTATAATCTCCAGCTATTCAAATGTAATGTCAATCGACATCTCCAGTCGCCTTAATCTATCCACTACCCTCATCCTTCCTTCTATCACTCCTATCTGATCTTGCTATTTCCTGTAACCCCTTGCATCCTAGTGGCTTCCCGACTTGCTTGGGGTGAAACGCTTAAAATATATATATATATATAGAAAAAGTTGCAAATTAAAAAAATAATAATGTTTTATCTTATGAAAGTATTTATTTATTTATATATATATATTTGATATTTCAGATTGCCCTCAAACTTTCATCAGAAATAACTGTTTGTTACAAATAAATTAAAATTACTGTTTGTTAGCAAGTAGCGTCCGTCGCGAGACGCGGACGTCACGTGATATGGAACGTCACTGTTCGGATATTCCTAACTTAAATCTAACTGTAATCTTACTGTAATAAATATTTTAGATGTTGTTTAAAAAAATAAAAAATTTTTTTAACTATATCTAAAAAAATGCTTAACTATTGAAATATTTATAAAGATTTAAAATACCTAAGTCTTTATTTAACCCTAGTTTATGTGTATTTAATTTTAAAATCAAATATGTTTCCTTTTTTCTGCGTGTGTACAAGGAACTAAAATCGCGACGGACGCTACTTGCTAACAAACAGTAATTTTAATTTATTTGTAAGAAACACTTATTTCTGATGAAAGATTGAGGGCAATCTGAAATATCAAATATATATATATAAATAAATAAATATTTCATAAAATAAAACATTATTTTTTTTAATTTGCAACTTTTTTCTATATATACGTATTAAGAAAGTATATGTGGCTTTCATTATGCTATATATATATATATATATATATATATATATATATATATATATATATATATATATATATATATATATACAAGTGTATAATTGGTATATACGGAATGAATTCCAAAATTTTGTAGTTTTTAAACTTAATAGTGATTAAATTTGGATTTTAAAATTGCCAGTTTTTAATTTTAATATTAAATTTTATCATATAATTTTATAATTATTGGTTAGTATAAATTATTTTTGATATTACCCGTATTTTAAAAATCTGAAGAGCTATTATAACATGATTTCGTTGTCAAACTTTTGAATCTTTCTATACTTGGTTTTCGACTGGTTATTCTAGCTTTTGTAACAATGTTTCCCCCTAGTGTAGGATCGTTAACTAATCTGAAACTTTTAAAACCATTTATTTTATTTTCAACATCATCACTTGATAAGACACTGAGTGTGTTGAAACAAAATGGCTATTTTTGTAATGATTTTATAACATACTTATGTTATAATTTTTTTATAAATAATAATTATATATATATATATATATATATATATATATATATATATATATATTAAACTATTTCAGACTTCCGACTTCCCAAAGAATGCCAGTGTGTGTACAAAGGAATGGTAACTAACATTGGTTCCTGGTATTGATTGCGATGGTCGAAATTCCTTGAACAAAACAATAAAAAATATGAACTTAGAGTTTATTCACAATTTCAAGCACAAAATTCAACACGTTATCCGAAAATTGGAAAAAATATAATAAAATATATAAAATATAAAAATATAATAAAATATTAAACAGACAGACTTTGTCAGTTTTTTTTAATGAAATTTGTATATATAGGGTGTAACAGCAACATTGTCCATTTGGTTTGCTTTGAATCGTTGTATCTTAGAAATGATTAAAAATATCTTACTGGAATTCGCCGAGTTTTTTGTGACACTATTGGACTCTAATCAATAAGAATGTATAATTACTTTCCAAGCTTAACAGAGGAATCATCATTGAAATCAATTATAAACGAAAATGACATGTTGATCATTAATTAATCATAGCTAAGGATGAGAAGCTCATGAAGGATTGATATAAAGTTTATATATATATATATATATATATATATATATATATATATATATATATATATTATTCCAGAATAAATTTCCAACTCATTCAAGATTATCTTCATTAATCAATCATGAAAGTCGGAAGCTAATGAAGGATTAAAATAAAGTTCAAATAAATATAGTAGTTCAGAATCATTTTCCAAATTATTCGAGATAATCTTTCCCTCTGTAACCTTCTAACTATATGTCTGGGAGTAAAAAGTTGCCTCACAGGTTTCACGTACGATTTCATTTTCAAGTCTTTTTTCACTGCTTTTTGGACTGTCATAGCTGAAACTTCTCTCTCACGTACCAAATATCGCATGGATTAAGTTGGATCTTTTGTAATTGATCTCTTTAGTTCTAAATTGAAATGATGATCCCTCTTCTTGTTCTGACTTCCTGAACCAGTTTCCCTCTCTACTGTTCCCTTCTTTTTGAAAATTATTCACGTTCTCTTAATGGTTCTTGAATGGACCTTGAAGATGGACACTAGAATATGAATGTTGGTACCATTATTGAAGACCTGAATGATCCTTTTCCTCTCACCATGGGAAGACATAGTGGGGCTAACACAAAACAATTTTAACCTGTTCTCTTTCTTGCTGAATAACTCAAAGGTTTTTTCAGAGATTCTTACGACAAATGGTGCCAAGATGGCTAAATGACTTATCTGAAAACCTGGAAAAAAGAAACTCAATTAGTTAAACATTCTGTGGGATGGACATTTATCCCATACTGTTACACGATTTGGACAATTTTGCTGTTACACCCGGTATATAGGAGTAATGTGAGTAGAAGATTTGTCACTTAGCTGATTGATGCTACTTTCAGCATCCCGACTCCAGAGTTTCGAAGCGAACCTGTCCGACAACTCTTCAGAGGATACCAGCAATTTACTGCTTATATTTTTCGATTTTTCCCTTTTTATAGGGTTATTAAAAAAAGAGCAGATTTCGAAAAATTAATTTTAACGAATTCTCTTGCGGCTATTTTAAATATTGACACAAATTATCACAATTTAAATTTATCAGTCAGTCATGTTCCATGCGTGATACACGCTTAGACGATCATGTATCTTTTGATTTTTTCCCGCTCTAGGTTGCCATTTCTTTTTTTCCTCTTACCATTGCTCATTTGGGAGGATAGTGAGTCTATTTTCTTTCCGGCTGAATAACTCAAATCTTTTTTCGATGATTCTTACGACAAATGGGGTCAAATAAGCGCCTAGCCTTCTGGCTAGGCGTCTTATTTGAAAACCTGGAAAAAAGAAACTCACTTTGTTTTATGCTTTTTAGATATTAAACATTATGTTGGATGGACAATTTTGTTGTTACACTGTTTGGACAATTTTGCTGTTACACACGGTATATATATGTGTGTGTGTGTGTGTGTGTGTGTTGGCCCGGTGCTTATACTACGTGTAAACACGCATTTACTTATATAAACTAACGCTCTAATGCAACCTTTATTCCGACAAGGCTCACAGTTTTTAGTTGTCAATAAGAGGGTTTTCACTAAATCCGGAAAAAATATTCAGATCCCTTTGGCAGTTTTCTGACAGAATGAAGAGAGGCACGTTTACGCTGGTTGTTAAACATGTAAAATGGAAACAAATTCTTTGGAAATAATTTCTCTACATCTGCAGTAGTAGCAATATGTCTGCTAAATGTCCCTGGTGTCAAATAACGTTTGTATTTTCAGTTTTTACCTCTATTATTTTTATGTTTTGTTTTATTTCCATTTTGCCTGAAATATAATATATATATATATATATATATATATATATATATATATATATATATATATATATATATATATATTTAAAGAAAGAACAGTAAGTTATATAATCCGGTGTTCTTATAGGTATTTTTATTTTTACAAAATAGTGCTCGATGTAAATTTACAAAGCATTAATATTATAAATTAATTTATTTAAAATATGTTTTTTCCGCTACACAGTTCTAACCATGTTTCAAAAATGGATGCTAAAGCCACGAATTTAATTTTGCAATTAAATTAAAGACATTAGTTCCATTTCATCCTCAAGCGAATTTTGGAGTAACTTTTAAAATTACTGGGTTTTAAAGACACAGCTAAAATCAAGTTTCCATGGTTACAGATAAATCTACTTCAACTGGACAAGGTGTCTAAGTTTTCATTATGTCTGCATATATATATATATATATATATATATATATATATATATATATATATATATATATATATATTGTTATGGTCCGGTTCCTTGTACCACGGTGATAGTCCAAGGTAGAACCAATAAAGAAGAACTTGAACACAGGTATGGAATAACACAGATATATTACAAACAGGAATATATACAGAGAAGTAGCAAGTGTTAGTATGAACAATCAGGTTTAGTAGAGAGAACAATATAGTTTCGACCATTATCACTATTCCAATGTCTTGTAGTAATTGTCTGAACGCGACTCTGTTTCGGACTGCCTCTGATTCGACTCTTGACTCAACTTGAACTACTAACTGCCACCTAGCCTACTCCTGAGGCGCAGTATTTATTAAGTATGGAATTGGCCATTATTATTATTATGGGTAAGATCATATATATATATATATATATATATATATATATATATATATATATATATATATATATATATATATATATATAAATACATGAGAAACTAGCTATTATTTTTGTTGTCATTGTCAAAATTTTCTTAAATAATATTTTAAAATAAAATTTTAAAATAAAATTAGAAAATAGGAGCTGATAATATACATACTTATATTTGATGTGAAAAGGTAATTTTAAATAATTTAATAATTCTATTACATTTACTTGTTTTAAAAAGAAATATAGTATATTAGTAATTAAGAGTAAAAAAATATCTTAAAATTGTAGTTAAATAAAACGTATTCTAACCCAAACACCCCTAGAAAGAATCTTTAATTATACAAGTACGAAAAAAATGCCGAAAAACTTTTTGCCGTTAAAAAAGAAAAATAAAAATAAACAGGCAACAGAATTCGTTGAAAAATACACTCCTACCCTCCCTAAATTTAATCTCTTTTTCGAACGCAACTCATAATTGATACAACAATAGTTAATAAAAATTAACATGCTACGGCCCCTGTCTGAATGATTGGATTCCTCTGTATCCTTGGGAACAGGAAATTATTAATTTATATGTGCGTTTAAAACTCAGTAAATTTAAAAATAAGTTATTCCAATATTCGCTTCAAGATGAAACGGAACTAATGCTTTTGATTTAATTATATAATAAATTTGAAGTTTTTAGCTTTAGATTTTGAAACATGGTTATTACTGTGTAGCGAAAAAAAACATATTTTAAATATATATATATATATATATATATATATATATATATATATATATATGTCAGTCAGTTATGTGACATGCGTGATACACGCTTACAGATTGTTCCGCAGTAGGTTGCCAGTTCTTTCTGCGATAGAACAGTAGAACAGTTTCCATCCAAGGCTATAGAACCCGGTCTGTCTTACCTTTTACCCATAGCTGGAGAGGAGGAGAAAAAAAGGATTCATAACTTTCCCAAGGGTATTAGCACGTAAGTGAATGTAATCTAATATATATATATATATATATATATATATATATATATATATATATATTAAAGGTAATAAATCCATTGGTATATAATCCATGTGGAACCTAGTAATATAAAATATTAAAACTGATTCACAAAAAAAGAGCTCAATGTATTTATTATTACAGAGCAGAAATTAATACACAATAAAATCCCAAATCACCTGAAATGAGGAGTTAGTTTATTTTGACAGACTAAAAAATAAAATTTGTCAGTCTTATTCAACCCCGGTGTAGACTGAGTTCGTGTCGGAATTAAAAAAAAAATTTTTTATTTCATTATATTTTTTTTTTAAATGTATGATTTATTTTATCTTATTATATCTTTATTTCTAAATATAGTTTTCTTCTTTAATATAACATATTGATTCTTATATTAAATATTATTTTTTTTTAAATATAAATTTGATTTTAAATCTAAATTACTTAAATATAACTTATTTTAAATATAACTTATTTTTAAATATAACTTGTCTTTAGAATAGTACTTCTAGGCATGATTTTACAATTTTAAATATAACTTTATATATTTTAAGTTTTTATTAAAAAACCCTTTTTATTCCTCTTTTAGTTTTAATCAACATTTCATTCCTCATTTAATCCCAATGTAATGTTGTAAGTTTAATATCCGGGTTTAATTTTATATAACCTCTTCCCTTTAAGACTAATACCTTCCACCCTCCCCTGACCAACTTGTGCCATTCGTCTGACTGAAACATTGAATTGGATAAATTCTGTATTAGTTTTGCGACGGGATTTGTTTTTTATTTTATTTTATTTATTTTTTTAGTTTTATTTATGTATTTATAATTATTTTATAATTTTGACAGATAAATTTCTAATTCCGACACAAACTATACGGGAGTTGGATAAGACTAAAGAATTTTATTTTTCGTCATGGATTTTATTGTGTATATATATATATATATATATATATATATATATATATATATATATATATATAGACGTTTTTTTATGTTTATACATTCTTTTTATAGATACAAATATTTAAGTAAAGGCTCTGTTTATAATAAACTGTATTAACGAGATTTACCGGCCTGAATGTCCGAGAAATTTTCATAGAAAATATGCGTCCTCCGACAGGAATCGAAACTGTATCCTATACGGAATCGTCATATAGACAGGCGTGTTTTTACCGATTTCGCCACAGACGAGCGTTTCGGTTAGCACAGTCGATTTTAGAATTGTACTTTTAAAAACAGTAAAATCGAGTGTAGTACCTGTTCTCCGCACATCTAATGGTGGTAGCACCTGTTAGGGTCCCAGCCATGGGCAAATAGTCAATCCCAAATTGGGGTCAAAACACTATGAAAATGTAAAAATAGGTTTTAATACCAGATATAATTAATTTTTTAAAAACAAATTATTACCAGCGATACATATTTGAAGGAAAAACGTTACCAGATATAGATTTTTGAAAAATAATATTACCAACAATAAAAATTTTGTCGCCATTAAATAACCCATTGAGGTGTTGATATGCCGTAAACCAAAACAAACCAAACTAAACAAACAGCTATACATTTTTTAAAAAGAATATTACCAGCAAATATATTTTTGGAGAAAAAAAATTATTACCAGCAATAAAAATCTTGTCAGCATTAAATAACCCATTGAGGTGTTGATATGCCGTAAAACAAAACAAATCAACCAACCTTTCAAAGAAAAAAAACTTTATAAGGAAACATTAGGCATTCATAGACTGAACCACCTGTGTTACTCGCGTTACACTTTTCTTAACTGCCTGGCCATCCCGGAGTGGGAGCAAAGTGTAGTAACTGTTCTCTTCATCTCTAATGGTGATGTTAATATTAGCCGTTTCCTCGTGATGAAAACTTGGTATTCATTAAAATAACTCCCAGTGCTACTCACATTAATCTTTTTTATTCACTCACTGGCCATCGGGTTGTTAGTCAGGTGTAGTACCTGTTTTCCTCATCTCTAATGGCAATGGGACTATTAGCCCTTTTTTTATAAGGAAATATTTAGCATTCATAGACTGAAAAGCCAGTGCTTCTCGCGATACACTTTTCTTATCTCCCTGTCCATCACGTTGGGAGCAAAGTGTAGTTCCTGTTCTCCTCAACACTAATGGTAATATTAGCTGTTTCCTTATAAGGAAACATTTGTCATCATTGACAGAATGACTAATTCTACTTCCGTTAAACCTTTCTTCACTCGCTGTCCATCTGGTTGGGAGCAAAGTGTAGTAAATGTTCTACTCATCTCTAATGGTAATGTTAATATTAGCCCTTTCCTTGTAAGGAAATATTTGGCATCATTGGCAGAATGACCAATTCTACTCCCGTTACAATTTTCTTCACTCGCTGTCCGTGTGGTTGGGAGCAAAGTTTAGTAAATGTTCTCCTCATTTCTAATGCTAATGGTAATATTGGCCGTTTTCTTACAATGGCGTCATGTCGCATTCCAACGAAATGTTTCTCTTAAAAAAAATTTCAGGAAAATACATTTTCAAGTCCAGTAACTGTTATCGCTCTTTCAAGTATTTATCGGGGTTTCCTTCTTAATCTTTAGTTTGAAGTTGTGTGGAAAGTCAACATCTTGACTGTGTCATTAGTGTCTCTTCGATTTACATATGCAATGTTCTTAAGTGATGTTGTTCCTGCTGTTTCCAAGAGTGCATTTATTTTTGATCCTGTAGCAGTAGTTCACTAGATTTGAAGAATCGACGTCTTCGCCAAGACCTACATCAAAAAAAAAAATTCCGAAACTGCCGAGACAAAAATAAAATTTTTATTTGACTCATTAATTATTCAAGGTTTAATTTTTCTTATTTTCAGTCGACACTAGCAATAAAGTAACAAGTCCAGGCTTCCTATATTCTTCACACGAATAAAATTAAAGTCGATAAAAAATTTTCAATAAAATAAATTAAGTCTGCAATTTCTGAAAGAACAATTCTTCATAAATCAAATATTTTAATTAAAATGCGAAACGATTCACTTGGATTCTTGCGTTCGTATCAAAGATTAAATCTCACTGCCTTATGTACAGTAACCTCTTTTCTTTCTTTAGTCCATTATAAATCCATGTTATGACCTGATGTCTACGGTACAAGTTATGGCTTAATATCTACAGAGGGCAGACATTTCTCTTTATTTCTAAAGGTCTTGCAAGCGTAGTATAGAAATATATTATTCTCTTTCATCCGAACCAACCTTTTTATATATCTGTCTATACTTCTGAGATGAGGTATTATGTACATTATTTACATTATTCGGACTATTGTCCTCATCTTCGTCGCCATATTTATCACAACATTTCGCCCCTTCAGTATCTGACTATATTTCTGAGATGAGGTGGTTGGAAGGTCGAACTGAACCCTTTATTTCGCTTACTGAGGTAGACTGTTCTAGTTCCACGTGCCATGTTTAATGGATGTCAGTTATCTCCTGTTAATTCCCCTCTCCAAGTACTCCACTCCCTTAACCGGGTATTGAACTCACACTCGTTGGGTCCTCGAGGACACATGACACAGTGGATAAAGGCGTTGGTTAGATCCAGTGACAAGACCCAAAGAGAGTGAGTTCAATATCTGGTTAAGACGGTGGAGAAACCGGAGAGGGGAATTAACAGGAGATAACTAATAACTGACGAATATTTTCTGTGAAAATTTATCGGACATTCAGGCCGGTAAATGTTGTTAAATACTGTTTATTATAAACAGAGCATTTACTTAAATATTTGTATCTATAAAAAGAACGTATAAAAATAAAAATGTCTTTATATATATATAAGTAATGGATTTTTAATGTTACATTTTAGTATACATTTGTATTTGAGTAGACGCTCTGTTTATTAATTAAACAGTACAACCAAAACTCCCATCAATGGACTAATAGTGGGAATAGGTGGCCCGTTAAATAGACAGAAAGGGATTATTCTTGAGTTATAAAACCACTATAGTAACTACCAGTAGTTATGATCATAATTTAAATACTATGAACGGGTATATATGGCATAAATAAATATATACTTAATATAGATATATTAATCAAAACAACAAAAATAATCAATTTCTTACAGCTACTTTCTCCCTCATGCACTAGTATATCGTACTTTATGTACTATACACCCGTCTATGTTTACAATTGAAAAGCCAGTCACCGCCGCCAAGCGATCACTTTGAGAACTAATACGACTAAGCCCACAAATTTTGAAATATATCACTCACGATTTAGAAGTTTGTTTTTTTGGGGGGTTCTGCATAATTTTTAAAAATTTTTCCTGCAGATTTTTTCCGTGGCATCTGAAACCGTTGATGGCGGGGGGGGGGAATACATGAGATGTTTCTCTGTAGAATTAAAATGATCAAGGGAAGTAATCATTGATAAATTTACTGCCTAAATGGATTTACTTCCGTAGTCACATGTATCGTACTTTATATACTGTACACTCGTTGTTGTTTACAATTGAAAGGCCCTCCACCACCGCCGCCACCAAGCGGTCACTTTGAGAACTAATACGACTCGTTCCGCTAAACCCGCAAATTTTGAAATACCTCGTTGACGATTTGGAAGATTTTTTTTCTTTTCCTGCAGATGTTTTTGTTTTATTTTGCCTGCAGTTTTGTAGGTTGCATCCGAAGTCCGTTGATGGCTCCGTAGACGAGAGACATGGCTATTCGAGATATATTATTAGAGAAAATCCATTAGAGTAAAATAAATAGATAGTTTAATAAATAAACAGAGCGTCTACTCAAATATGAGTATCCACTAAAATTATCTGGAAATAAGAGCGATTACTATAGGAACTAGAAAGCAGATTACCTAAAATTCAACAAAACGTTAAATTTATCGAGAATTTTTCTTAAATTTTTAATATTACTGGGTAGGTAAAAAATATATAAAAAAGGTGCTTCCGTTATATTCCCCAAGTAATTTTTACAAATATTTCCAGTGTAGAAAAAAATATGAAAACTTCCGTCTGTCAATCAAGCTGTCAACATATCAACACCTTAAATAAAAACTTACCTCCGTGTTAAAAAAAAAGCATTTTTATTTTAAAACTTAGGTATCACGTTTCTGTAGAGGTACACACACACACACACACACACACGTGTGTGTGTGTGTGTGTGTGTATATAAGAGAGAAAAAAGTGTACATTTTAAAGAGAAGGAGAAGTTGGAAACATTTTTGACTATAATGTGGATTTTATATATATATATATATATATATATATATATATATATATATATATATATATATATATATATATTATTTTTCCATATGGAAAATAAAGTATTATATATATATATATATATATATATATATATATATATATATATAAGGGAGAAAAAGTGTACATTTTGTAAAGAAGAGAGAAAAGTGTACATTTTAAAGAGAAGAAAGAAGCCGCAAACATTTTTTACTCTAATGTGGATTTTTTATATGTATATACATATTATACCTTATTTTCCATATGGAAAATAAAGTATTATATATATATATATATATATATATATATATATATATATATATACCTGTTGAGTCAAAGTTAGTTTTGACAGAAATAGTGAATTGGTGGGAATTGTTTGAAATAATATCAGTTCTGTTTTTATAATAAAAGCCCTCTCATAGAAGTGTTATCATATGTATGTATATATCATATTTAAGTGTGAGTCTGTTTCCGTGTTGATAACGAAAGATACATAAAAGCATTTGAGAGTCTATATGATAACAATATGGCGCATAGAAAGATCGATAGAGAAAGAAGAAAAGAAAGAAAAACCATAATGAAAAGAAGAGGGTATAAATGGATATAATAAATATACGAGAAAGAAAGGCTAAAGAAAATATAAAGAAAGGTAAAAGGTAGGAAGGAAGGAAGAAAGGAAGAGGGTATATATAAATATAGAGAGAAGAAAAGAAAAAACAGATTCAAAGATATTTAAAAGTAGAAAGAAAGAAAAACAGAATTGTAATAAAGTAATGGAAAGAAAGAAAGAAAGAAAGAAAGAAAGAAAGAATGAGCGGGCATACAGACATAAACCGAAAATGAAGAAAGGAAAAAAGAAAGTAAAACCGTAATAAAGAAAAAAGAATAACAAATGAAAGAAGGAAGGAAGCTAAATATAAAGAAATAGATAAAAAAAGAAATAGCAAAGAAAAATAAAAGAAAGAAAAATGAAAGAATGAAACCCAAAATAAAGAAAGAATAATGAAATAAATAAAGAAATAACGAAAGAAGAGAAGAAAGAAAGAAAGAATGAATGAAACCCAAGATAAAGAAAGAAAAATAATAAAATAAAGAGAGAAAGAAAGAAGGAAACCAAAGATGAATAAATAAATAAATAAATAAAGAAATAAAGAAAGAAAGAAGGAAACCAAAGACAAAGAAAGAAAAAGAAAAAAGAAAGAAAAATGAAAGAACGAAACCAAAGAGAAAGAAAGAAAGAAAGAAAGGAAAAAGAAAGAAAAATGAAAGAAGGAAACCAAAGATAAAGAAAGAATGATGAAAGAAAGAAAGAAACCAAAAATAAAGAAAGAAAGAAAAAGAAAGAAAGAAACCAAAAATAAAGAAAGAAAGAAAGAAAAAGAAAGAAACCAAAAATAAATAAAGAAAGAAAGCAAAACAGAAAGCAAGCAAGCAAGCAAGAAAGAAAGAAAGTAAAATGAAAGTACAAAACCAAAGATAAAGAAAGAATAATGAAAGAAAGAAATAAAGAAAGAAAGAAAGAAACCAAAAAGAAAGAAAGAAAGAAACCAAAAAGAAAGAAAGAAAGAAAGAAAGAAAGAGTAGGAAAGATATAATAAGAAAGTGAGATGAAAATAAAGAAATTGGAGACAGCTGGTAAAACGAGACATAAAGAAAGACAGCTAAGTGAGAAGAAAAAAAAAAGGAAAAATAAAGTCAGGCGTTGAAATAATAATCCGTAATGAGAACGACACTAAAGAAAAGAAGGAGAAACAGAAGAAATTCGAATGAACGAATGAGCGAAAAAGGGTGAATAAAAGATTGAAAAAAAGAATAGAAAGACGGAATTAAAAGATGAAAACTCCAAACTGTGAAGAGGAACTAAATATTTGACCTCTCTCCAAGGACTGAAATATTCTTTTTATTGTCAAAAGCTTTTACATCTCGCGTCCTGAAATCTCGTCCGGCCGAGAACAAATGCATGAAAGAAGAGACCTGGAAATTTCGAAGTGAATATCTCGTGGAAGTGACAATAACATAGGAGGCTAAATTCACTTTGATAGCATTCAGATTGTTTATTTCCTCTTCGTGTCGATTGTGATGGGATGCCATAACCACAAATTCGCATCTACATCAACTTCGTCTCGGAGAAACTCTAAGGATAGATTTTAGTGCATTTCACAAAGAAGAGTGACACAATCAAGACGGGAAAAGAGTTTTCTCCCTTTGCAAGTTTTTTTTTTTTATTTTTTATTTTTTTTTTACGTTGTAAAACAGTAGAGAGAAACAACGAAAAAGATGAGTTGAGATTAATGATAGTAGAAAGAGTATAAGATTAAAGAGTACGGTGGCGGTGGTGGGGGAGGAGGAAGAGGAGAAGAAAAAGAAATATGTGAGAAGAAGAAAATGTATGTGAAAGAAAAAGAAAATAAGGAGGAGAAGAAGAAAAAAAAGAAGAAGAAATATGTGAAAGAAAAAGAAAATAAGAAGAAGAAGAAGAAGAAGAAATATGTGAAAGAAATAGAAAATAAGGAGGAGGAGGATAAGAAGAAGAAGGAGAAGGAGGAGGAGAACAAGAAGGAGAAGGAGGAGGAGAACAAGAAGGAGAAGGTGGAGGAGGAGGAGAAGAAGAAGAAGAAATATGCGAAAGGAAAAGAAAATAAGGAGGACAAGAAGGAGGAGAAGAAATATGAGAAAGGGAAAAAAAGAAGGAGAAGAAATATGTGAAAGAAAAAGAAAAGAAGAGAAAGAAATATGCGAAAGAAAAAGAAAAGAAGAGAAAGAAATATGCGAAAGAAAAAGAAAAGAAGAGAAAGAAATATGCGAAAGAAAAAGAAAAGAAGAGAAAGAAATATGTGAAAGAAAAAGAAAAGAAGAGAAAGAAATATGTGAAAGAAAAAGAAAAGAAGAAATATGTGAAAGAAAAAGAAAAGAAGAGAAAGAAATATGCGAAAGAAAAAGAAAAGAAGAGAAAGAAATATGTGAAAGAAAAAGAAAAGAAGAGAAAGAAATATGCGAAAGAAAAAGAAAAGAAGAGAAAGAAATATGCGAATGAAAAAGAAAAGAAGAGAAAGAAATATGAAAAAGAAAAGAAAAGAAGAGAAAGAAATATGTGAAAAAAAAGAAAAGAAGAAATATGTGAAAGAAAAGAAAAGAAGAGAAACAAATATGCGAAAGAAAAAGAAAAGAAGAGAAAGAAATATGAAAGAAAAAAAAGAAAAGAAGAGAAAGAAATATGCGAAAGAAAAAGAAAAGAAGAGAAAGAAATATGCGAATGAAAAAGAAAAGAAGAGAAAGAAATATGCGAAAGAAAAAGAAAAGAAGAGAAAGAAATATGCGAATGAAAAAGAAAAGAAGAGAAAGAAATATGCGAAAGAAAAAGAAAAGAAGAAATATGTGAAGGAAAAAGAAAATAAAAAGACGAAGAAGAAGAAGAAGAAATATGTAAAAGAAAACGAAAATAAGAAACTAAGTAAAAGAATGCAAAGGAAAATAAAAAAAGAAAGAAAGAATGAAAGAATGAATTAGTAAAGAAATAAGACTAATGAGAAATAAGAGGAAGGAAAAAAGGAAGAGTAAAAAAGAAAAAAAAACTATTTACGTAAAGAAAAAAAGAAAGAAAAACGGGAAATAAAAAAGAAAAAACTACGTAAAAGACAAAAAAGTGGAAGAAAAAAATGTGAAAATAAAAATGAAAAAAGAGAAAAAAATCAGAAAACTGTTTACGTAAAGCCGAAAAAAATAGGTTAAGTATAAGAATTATCACTATTTTCATTATTTATTATTGTCCGTATTATTGTTCTCATCTTTATTGCCATATTCACGTGTCAGCCGTTGTAAGCTCCGGACTTCTTCAGGTGATAGGAATTTCGAACTGAACCCTTTATTTCGCCAACTGGGGGTAGACTGTTCTAGTTCCACGTGCCATGCCTCTTCCGGATGTCTCAGTTATCTCTCTTTCACTCAACTCCCCAAGTTTTTGTTCACCACTGCAGTAGCCAGGTATTGAACTCGCAACTCTTCTCGGTCAAGTCAATGGATCCAACCAACGGTTTTATTCGCTGTGCTATGTGCCCTTGATAAAGTGTTCAGTTCGAAATTCCAATCACCTGAAGAAGGCCGGAGGGTACAACGGCCGAAACGTCATGAATATGATCAATGGACACTACGCTTGATTTGTAAGCCACGATTGGAAGATAGAGTGAACAGCTCCTCTTCTCGTGCTATATTGGAATATTTTCCGTATACACCAATCCTATACTAGGTATATATATATATATATATATATATATATATATATATATATATGTGTGTGTGTGTGTGTGTGTGTGTGTGTGTGTGTGTGTGTGTGTGTGTGTGTGTGTGATGCAAAAGGTAAATTGTCGACAGAATGAGATATGGAGAAAAAGAAGAAAAATTCTAGTATTTTTATTTTTGTTTGATTTTCATTAGTTAATCAGGTTTCACGTGCATTTGACTTGTTAAACAACGTTAGTATAATTTATGACGTTCCGATGTCAAGGTGAGACGACGCACCATTTCGAAGCTTCGAGAAATTAATGGATTACAAGCTTAATTATCAAACGTAAATATTGTTTTTATCTATGTATATGCTTAAACGATTTCTTTTAATCATTTTACTCCAATTAAGGTGGGAATGCCACTAGTACGCAGGAGGTTACAGAGAGTGAATGCGAGAGAAAAGATTGGGTTTAGTGGGGAACCGAGGAAACGACAAGATGAACAGAGTTCAAGAAGACAGAAGATGGCAGTTGACGTTGCATTTAAAGTTTTGAAGATTGTAGTTTTCAAGGAAGCAAATAAACGGAAGGGAATTCCACAGGCGGGATTTTTCGAGAAAATAAATTGTTGAAGTAGAAGTGGTGGTTACATTAAACTATTTCAACGGTAAAATGATGCCAAACTAGTACCACGCTTAAACTCGTCAGAGCAGTTGCTATGAAAATATATTTAGAAAAGACAGAGGGAAGCCACATCACGTCTGTGGGAATAAGACTGAAGTCCAGATGCCACGTCTGGATCGATTACATTGCAGATCTTTCTCTGGATTTTGTCAAGAAACTCGAAATGAATAGCAGGAGCATGACACCAGATATGAGAACAGGATTTAATGCATGGACGAATGGTAGATTTAGAGGTGGATTGTATATATGTGTTTAACATCTGAATGGTAGATATGTAAATATGCAAGATGAATTCTGACGAGAAAAACGTTCCGGCACAACACAATAAGCCAAATTTCCTTGCAGTAGATGCAACTATTATGTTCTTTTTTTTTTTTTAAATTAGAGTGGCATTTGTAAAATAAAAATTATTGTCAGTTTTGTTCGCGCGTATTACAAGAGAGTTTAATGTGTTGTCCATGTGTAATACACAGTTCGTAATAATATCTACGAGACATACAAACAGACACATTTATTTCTTATTTTATTTAAGCAATTTGCCCCAAGCAAGGCAGGAGTGCTATAAGTACGCAATTGGCTACAGAGAATTAAAGTAAGGGAAAAGACTGTGGAAAGATAGGATTGAAGAAAAGATAAAAAGAAGAACGGGTATCAAGGCATCAGAAGATGTCAATTGTTTGAAGATTATAGTTATCAGGGAAGCAAGTAAGAGGAAGGTAGTTCCTCTGTCGGGAAGTGCGAGAGAAGAAACTGTTAGATTAGAAGAGATGGTTATATTTAACTCTTCCGACAGTAAAAGGGTGGAACAGAGATGCCAACCTACTAGCAAACTTTATGCAGTCGGGGCACCAATGAAAATAGCGCGTCAGTGCAGATGCCATGGAAATATTTGTAGAAAAGACAGAAGGAAGCTACATTACGACGGTGGCAGGGTTTTACTCATATACAATATTCTCCGCATCTTCACATACACGAACTTGAATTATGACGCACTTAGATACATAAAACGAATAAACGTCCTTCAGGACTTAGGCGATCACGGCCCTCCACAATTTCCTGTCCTTTGTGGCTCTTAATAATTTTTTTTGCCATCTCTCCTAATCCCTGTCCTGCCATCCATTTACACAAGCTTGTTAGATAGCCGTCTATATCTCTGACATGAAGTATTATGATTACTTGCATTATTTACATTATTCGGACTGTTATCCTCATCTTCATTGCCATATTCACAACGTTTCGGCCGTTGTACGCTCCGGCCTTTATGTCTATGTCTCTCTATATATCTGTTTATATCTTTGACATGAGGTATTATGATTACTTGCATTATTTACATTATTCGGGCTGTTATCCTCATCTTCATTGCCATATTCACAACATTTCGGGCGTTGTACGCTCCGGCCTTCTTCACGTGACTGGATCTCTGAGATGAGGTATTATGATTACTTGCATTATTTACATTATTCGGACTATCATCCTCATCTTCATTGCCATATTCACAACGTTTCGGCCGTTATACGTTTCGGCCGTTATACGTTTCGGCCTACTTCATATGATTAGAATTTCGAACCGAACCCTTTATATCGTCCACCGGAGCACATCGATCTAGTTCCACGTGTGATGCCTCTTGCAGGTGTTTCAGTTATTTTCAACACTCTTCTGTAGCCAGGTATTGAACTCACAACTCTTTGGGTCTAGTTAACGAACGCCTTTATCCACCTGGCCATGTGTATGAATTTCTCGGACTTTAATACCTCATGTCATAGCAACGGTTTTTTACCAGTGCCCATATTGAAATTACGTCATTACTATTGCTTTTTTTTAAACAGAGCTTATATTGCAATATTTGTGTTGTTATTCATTGCTTTTCTCTAGCACTCCTTAGTTCTCATATTATATTCATTTCTATGCTTGGTCGGCTCATGAGATTTTTTGCGGCCTAGCATGTGCGCTGATTCCTTAAATTTTCGTATTTTCCAGTGTTGTTTTCTATTATTCCAACCTCATTCTACAGGGAGCGGTGATCTCCCTTTTCCCTCCATATGTGGTCAGCTACGCCTGATTTTTCTATTTCCCCTTGTGTTACCGCTTTATGATATTCTTGCAGTCTTACCTTAAGAAGGCGGCCTGTTTCTTCTTTATATTTCTTACCACAGCTGCACGAAATTGCGTACACACAGCCATGTTTAACTTGGGGAGGTCTTACTCGAAAGATAGGTTATCTGTTGTTTTCCTCTGTCTCTCTTGCCTTCAATCTCTCCTGTGAGTATCAAAATTTCCAAACCCTCTTTCCTTCTTATATACCCTAGCATTTTCAACTGTCTTTTTCTGATGTTAAGTATGGGTCTCCTTGTTGTTACCATTTTCTCTAGAACTTCGACGTTGCTTACATGTTCAGTCCATGGCATTCTTAGCACGCTTCTGTAGAACAGCATTTTTGTTGGTTCATGGTCTCTTCTTCCTCTGTGAGGAGGACTGATGCTATGTAACAGTTTAGTCCTCTTTTCTATGTTTCTAGCGAAATCATTCTGTTTCTTAATACGTTGCTTCGCTTTTGGAAGGCATCTTTCGCTATCCCAGTGGGCTTTCGGATTTCCGTGTCGCACACTGTGTGCCTTGGAATATTTCAACTGCTTTTTCCTGTTGTTAAGTGTAAGTGTCCTTTTTGTTTCAGTTTTCTCTAAAACTTTGTCGTTGCACGTACGGTCCATACTATTCTCACCATCCTTCTGTACAATCAGATTTTTGTTACTACAAGTCTCTTCTTCATTTTGAGAAAATTGTCTAGCATTCACTGCCATATAGGAGGACTGATATTACGTAACAGTTCAGTATTCTTTTCTTTGTTTCTGTTGCTTCAAGTCTCTTCTTCATCTTTGGGGAGATTGTCCAACATTCATTGCTATATAGGAGGACTGATATTACGTAACAGTTCAGTACTCTTTTTCTTTTGTTCCTGTTTCTTCAAGTCTCTTCTTCATCTTTGGGGAGATTGTCCAACATTCATTGCTATATAGGAGGACTGATATTACGTAACAGTTCAGTACTCTTTTCTTTGTTCCTGTTGCTTCAAGTCTCTTCTTCATCTTTGGGGAGATTGTCCAACATTCATTGCTATATAGGAGGACTGATATTACGTAACAGTTCAGCATTCTTTTCTTTGTTTCTGTTGCTTCAAGTCTCTTCTTCATCTTTGGGAGATTGTCCAACATTCATTGCTATATAGGAGGACTGATATTACGTAACAGGCAATCTTTTCTTTGTTTCTGTTGCTTCAAGTCTCTTCTTCATCTTTGGGGAGATTGTCCAACATTCATTGCTATATAGGAGGACTGATATTACGTAACAGTTCAGCAATCTTTTCTTTGTTTCTGTTGCTTCAAGTCTCTTCTTCATCTTTGGGGAGATTGTCCAACATTCACTGCTATATAGGAGGACTGATATTACGTAACAGTTCAGTACTCTTTTCTTTGTTCCTGTTGCTTCAAGTCTCTTCTTCATATGTGAGAATATTGTCCAGTATTCACTGCCATAGACGTGGACAGATATTACATAACAATTCGGTAATCTTTTCTTTGTTTCTGTTGCTTCAAGTCTTTTCTTCATCTTTGAGGAGATTGTCCAGCATTCACTGCCATATAGGAGCATAGATATTATATAACAGTTCAGTACTACTTTCTTTGTTTCTAACGAAATCTTTGTGTTTTTTTATACTTTGCTCAGCTTTTGGAAGGCATCTTTCGCTATCCAAGTGTGCCTTCGGATTTCAGTGTCGCTCGCTTCCAAGATATTTAAATTATTGCATTTGTTTGATTTCCGCATCATCAATTTGTAATTCCATGTTGAGCTGTTCCTTTTGATAACAACCGTGAAACAATTTACAAAATGCTTTTTTTTTTTTTTACAAGATTTTACAGAATCTTCTTCCTTCAAAGGTTTATCGGTTTTCGATAATTTACTTCTTTGAGAATGTTCTTTGTTTCCGATCTTAAAATTGTTAATACTTTGTAAACCATTCCACATATATCTTCACAACCGCATTCAATGGATCGTTGCCTAGCGTTTTCCAAGATTAAGTATTCAAAGTAAATGCTACCGAATGTGTATTTTATATTTGGCAATGCGCTTCCCAAAAATACGAAAAGAAAAATTACTTTAACGCGTGTTAATCTCATCTACTTTGCACGCAGAGATAAATGTTTATGATTCCAGCAATATACACCAGTTCCCAGTGAATAACACATTTATAAATAGTAAAACAAACTGTAAAAATGAGATGAAATAAAGACCTCGAACTTTAACAAATATCTAGATTAATTTAGAAAAGAAAATACAAATAACAAATAAAATAATTTCTTATTTCGGAACAGGCATTCGAAAATGTATTTAAATTCGCAGAATCCAAGCTACGACATATTCATGCGACATCGTAAACATTTAGAAATTAAAAAATTGCATCACGTTCACGTTATACTAAATACATTCAGAGCTTTTAAAATAACTAAGGCATCGTGTTGAAATTTTCACGTATAAAATCATCACACGGATGATAACAAAGGCCGTTATATGAATACTGAACTTGCGTGACTGGCTTTTAAAATTAATTTATATAGACACGCACAACTGCGCATACATACACACAATCACACAGACGTACGTATACATATATATACATACATACATACATATATATATATATATATATATATATATATATATTTAAAAAAGACGCATTTATGAGCACAAAAGAGACCTCACAAAAACAACTTAGCTAATGCACTAGTCATACATAGAAATAAGTTCAACCAAAATTTTGATTTTAAAAATGCTACACTCATAAAAAAAGACAATAACTCTCTCAGGAGGAAAATCCTAGAGAGTGCCGCCATTGAATATTACCCAAATATTAATCTACGCCTAGGTTTTTTCCCTATTTCACCTTTCTTAACAAAATTACTGCTCTCCCAAACAAATGTACATAACAATATCATAAAATTAAAAGAAAATGGTTGAATCCGTTAACACAGCTATAATGACAATATTCTCCACACGTGACAATAACTGACGTTATTTTCAGTTAACAATATGAAAATAGCGTACTCTACATTCCTCCAGTTGCTAAGAACATTCTGTTTTTTGTTATTATTAGTTACTTTGTTTAAATAAATTCATTTCGCTTCTTTTTTTCTTTTTTTGCCTTGAGAAAGTCCACATTGGACGAAACACGTCGTCAACTATTACAGATTTAATATTGTCATTTACATTTATATATATATATATATATATATATGAAGAAATATAGTCTTAAGGTGTGCTATATTTATGGATAAATGCTCATTATCAGAGATAGAGCATGTGTAAATGCAAAGTGAACATCAAAGTCAACACTTAGAGGCGACAGGCTGTTTCATGCAGACGCAATCGTCAGGCGTGACGATTACGTCTCAGCATGAAACAGACTGTCGCCTCTAAGTGTTGACTTCTATGTTCACTTTTTGTATATATATATATATATATATATATATATATATATATCCATCACATGAATCATTCATACAAAAAAACAGATATAGAAGTTAATGATATAAATGGCGAGAATACATCTTCGCAAACAAATTTAATAAAAGACACATTAACACCGAACCTGTAGATGAATGTTATGACAAATGTTTATAAATTCCAGTTTAAGGTCTTTTTAATTTTTACAAGCTTTAAAATAATACAACGAAAGAATAAATGTAATCCGAAATATGTTTTTAGAAATGTGTTATTGTTAATTGTAAGAAATTTTTTTTGTCACAGTTATTATCTGAAAGTTGCACGTCGGATCAGTTACTGTGACATTCCTGTATTTATTGAACAATTTAGTTCATGCCACACTGACTGAAAAACCTACCAGTACAAAAGAATTCTCCTATTACCATATTAGTACAAAAACGCACAATCTTAAAATTTAAAAATTCAACCTCAGCGTTGCGACCGCACGCTCCAAAAAGAAAAATTTCTTACAATTAACAATAGCACATTTCTAAAAACACATTTCGGATTACATCTATTCTTTCCTTGTCCTGTTATTACCGGGAAGTAAAAAACAAAAACAAATCTATTTCCATACCTGATGATGTCTCTATGAACAGATGAAAGCTTGTAAAAAAATTTAAAAAAGACCTTATGCAACTGGAATTTATAAACATTTGTCATAACATAATATCTACAGGTTCGGTGTTAATGTACTTTATTAAATTTGTTTGCGAAGATGTATTCTCGCCATTTATATCATTAACTTCTATATCTGTTTTTGTATGAATGATTCATGTAATACACACACACACACACACACACACGCACACACACACATATATATATATATATATATATATATATATATATATATATATATATATATATAGTTGCATGGACAGTAGTTTGTAACAAACTGTTTTATTTTTCAAAAAGTGGATCTATTTATCTATTTATGTTTTTAAGACTTTCGCTTTTTCAGTTTATAGGAAGATAAGGTGAGTATGGGTCTTTTTTTTTCTGCGAGTGCCTTATCTTGCTATAAGCTTCTGCCAACTGAAAAAATCTAAATATGAATTAAGTCTTCGGCAAAAAGGAAGATATTAGCGAAAATAACAAAAATTAAAAAAAGTGCTCAGTACAACTTTCATAAAACGAAAATGGCAAGTTTAGTGCAGCAAGTCCTGTCGAAGCCATCTAAGCAGAAACCGTAGTTAGAAGAAGGTCAGTGTTTCGGATATTATATATATATATATATATGAAAAAATTTTCAGAGTTAACCTGTAGAAAAGACAATACGAATTTAAAATACTGAGGTTTGTGGAATTTATTAAACAAAGTAACTAATACGATCTGCTCGGTTTCTATTCAAACCACTCTTCTAAAATTAAATCTAGAATTATTATA
>CAHIKZ030000432.1:752500-765000 GCA_903632075.3 Acanthosepion pharaonis
GCCACTAGCACGCAAGAGGTTACAGAGAGTTGGAGCGAGAGCAGATAGAAATGATAGAGGAAAAGATGAGGAGAATGATAGTGGATAGATCAAGGCAACTGGAGATGTCGATTGACATTACATTTGAATAGCTGGCGAGAGGTGCGAGTTATGAAGCTATTGGAGTAGAAGAGGCGGCTACATTTAACAGTTTCGAGAGCGAGATGCCAGCCTCGTAGGACGCTTGAATTCGCGAAGTCTGAGATGTTGGAGAATGAAATGTTGAAGGGTTTAGGTGATTTTTGAAGGGCTGGTTTTAGGTTAACTTTTTCAATCTTTGTTAGTCATCATGTGGAATTCTGGTTGGAAGATGAGAAGGCCTGAAGTAGAAGTAGCAGACGGTTATCAACCGTGGCGTAGGCAGAGAGAAATTGGCACAGCCTGCATCATAATGTGACCTCAGGGTTGCCCACCGGAAGTGACTGCAGGGACACCTTTCTATGCGCGACATGGCACTACAGACACCCCGGTATTATACAACTGTTGATCAGAGCGGCTGCTCAAGACGCTATGCAAAAGTTAGGGCTCCTAACTACCAGTCAGAAACAGCAACCAGAGAACTGTCAACCGTGTACCCTCAGAGTGAGGAAGTATTGCCACAGACTGCACACATCACGGGAGAAAACACGGCAGTACTTGTACAGAGGCCAAAGAGAGAGAGAGAGAGAGAGAGAGTTCCGGGAATCCCTTCCAAAACAAGAAACGAGGTGTAATCCTCTAAACTTGTCCAAGGGAAGTCGGGGAGTACTGACCGGGCGGTAGAAGAGCCTACCTACTCCTATTACATAAAACACGTACAACAACAACAACAGCAATAACAACAATAACAAAAAAGAACAGAGGTGGGGTAGTTGAAAAAGAGTCCAGGCCGATACTAGGAGACTAGTACATTACTCGGGGATAGCAATGTAATTTTATTTGTAATTTACACTTTCACTAAACTAAGTTTTAACTTAGTATAAGTCACATTGTCGTATTTTAAAAAAAGAAATTAAAAAAAATATGGTTATCCAGCTTTGCGGATATGGCATAAATGCCTACACACTTATGGCAGCAAGCGTCCACGTTCGTCAACATTCATTCTCATGGTTACTAGTGAGAGTTCAGGCTACCTTTTCACCAAGCTGTTGTTTCAATGAACGCAGAGCTGGGGGAGGGGAGTTCCAACGAGCGTTCCTCAGTCCGCCCCCCCCCAACAATGGGCTTGGGGTACTTGCTTTAAATAAAATTAAAAACAACGTGGAGAAAGATACGGCTAAACGATTCCGCGTTGGCAAGATTTTCGGCCAACTAGAATATCAGAATGCTGGCGAATGTACTTTCTCTCGCTGTCAATTGGAATTTCCAAATAAACGAACATACAGGGTTACAAATTAAGTTAGAATAATTAGAACACAACACGTTAAATTAGTCAAAGAGACAGGGAGAGAAAAAATATGTAGGTTGACAAATGCAGACAGACAGACAGACAGAGTGCGAGCATACTTTGTCCAACATTCGGGTAGAGCCGATTATACTCACTTATGGCAGCAAGTGTTCACGTTCGTCAAATTTCATTCTTATGGTCACTAGTGAGAGTTCAGGCTATGAATCTCCTTCTTCTCCCTCCACCCAGCATTGGGTAAATAGCAGGACAGATCAGGTTCTATAACCTTGGATGACAACTGATCTACCGCAACCTACTGCGGGAAAAAAAATCTGCCTAGTCACTCATGTATCGAAAGATACATGATCGCCTAAGCGTGTATCACGCATGGCACATAACTGACTAACCATTGGGAAAGGTATGATTTCTCTTCTTCTCCCCCCACCCAAGCTATGGGTAAATAGCAGGACAGACCGGGTTCTATAGCCTTGGATGGCAACTGGTCTGCCGCAACTTACCGCGGGAAAAAAATCTGCCTCGTCAGTCATGTATCTTTCGATACGTGATCACCTCAGCGTGTATCACGCATGGCACATAACTGACTGACCATTGGGAAAGGTATGATTTCTCTTCTTCTCTTCCCCAGCTATGGGTAAATAGCAGAACAGACCGGGTTCTATAGCCTTGGATGCGAAATGGTCTACCTCAGAAAGAAATGGCAACCTACTGCGGGAAAAAATCTGTCTCGTCAGTCATGTATCGAAAGATACATGATCGCCTAAGCGTGTATCACGTATGGCATATAACTGACTGATATTGGTACCTTGGCATCACTAAGTTGCTCTTTCAAATACTACTACTACTGCTACTAATACTACTAATATTAATAAATGCTCTAATGCTATGCCAGATATAGCTTTCACGACTGTTGTTCCTTATTGATTGCAGGAATTAACATCCATATCTTTGAGAAGAAGTATTATATGATCACTTGCATTATTTACGATATTCCATTTAATTCTGTTCTCCAAGTGTTGGTTCATCACTGCTGTGGCCTCGTTTTGAATGTTTATGAATTTCTCATGCATCAGCAACATTTTTTTTTACCAGTGCAAATATTGCAATTTGTCCGTTATTATGATTTCATTTTTATTTTTTATTTTATTTTTTTACCAGAGCTTATATTGCAAATTTTGTGTTCTTATTTATTGCTTTTATCTAGCACTTTTATTACGGGTTCCACATTGTATTCACACACACACACACACACACACACACACACACACACACACACACACACACACACACACACACACATTTATGTATATACATATGTAAATATATATGCATATATATATACATATATACATATATATATATACATATATATACATATATATATATACATATATATACATATACATATATATGCATATATACATATATACATATACATATATATACATATATATATATATATATATATATATATATATATATATATATATATATATATATATATATATATTAAGACATTTTTATGTTTAACATTCTTTTTATAGATACAAATATTTAAGTAAATGCTCTGTTTATAATAAACAGTATTAAACAACATTTACCGGCCTGAATGTCCGAGAAATTCTCACAGGTCGGTAAATGATGAAATCATGCATCGGATTGCTAAGGCTACCAGTGCTTTCGGCAAACTTTGCCATTGCTTGTGGAATTCGGGTTTACAGAGCTGTTGTACTTGCCATCCTTTTGTATGGCTCAGAGTCGTGGACTCCATACAGGTACCATATACGCCAGCTGGATGTTTTCCATAAAAGCTATCTGCGTGCAATCTGTGGAGTTAACCTTCAAGAGAGGACATCTAACGTAGACCTGTTTAACAGGTGTAATATTGGAGGAATTGAGACTTTCCTTTCTTTCATAGAGTCTCCATTACAGTGGACTGTTCATGTCTTGAGAATGTCTGATGACAGGATACCCAAGATCCTAATGTACAGTCAGTTAGATCAGAGCTACAGGAATGTAGGACGCCCATGGCTAAGATACAAAGACAAGCTGAAAAGCAACTTGTCAGCAGTCATTATATCGCATAACACCCTTGAGCGCTTAGCCTTGGAGCGGGTAGAATGGAGATCAACATGTTTTAGTGGACTCAGCAAATTTCAATCTGCTTGTCTGTATCATCTTCAAGAAGCGAGAGCAAGATCTAAAAGGTCAGCCAATCTAACAGTGATCTCATTTCACAATCCTCACACTTGCTCCATATATGGCCTCCTTTGTAAATCACTACCGGGTCTTAAATGCCACTTGAGATAGCGCACAAAATTTCATAACTGAATCAATAAGCTGTCAGATCCTAATACGTCGAAACCGACGGCAGAGTCGATTATCATTACTATATATATATATATATATATATATATATATATATATATATATATATATATACGCACATATATATACATATATACATATATATGCATATATATATCTATATACATATATGCATTTATATATACATATATGCATATATATACATATATATAAATATACATGCATATACATATACATACATACACATAGATATATATACATACATATACAAATATATATATATATATAATATGTATAAATATATATATATATATATATATACATACATACATATATACATATATATATATATATATATATATATATATATATATATATATATATATATATATATATATAGTTTATTCAAATTTAGGTAATCTGTATGGGTAGACCTGAGGAGGATGATATCCAGAGAGCTCAATGTAAAATTCAGAGCAGATATGTTTGAATAAAAGACAGACCACGTTAAGATTCCATGTAATAAGCTATTTCACCATAACCCCTTTAACAGACTTTACTTCCAAAAGCTGAAATGAAAAATGAAAAGAAATTCACACGTTTTTGACAGACCTCATCAAGTATACGCAAAGTTAACGAAGTGAGGAAGTGAGGTGGGAGAGAGGATATGAGTGTGTCATATGTATCATTTTAGTTTCCTATTTTAACCCCAGTGTGTCGGCTGGATGTTGCTCAAATCTAACGCGTCTCGTCTCTAAATAAAGGTGGTTAAGGGGTGGGCGATAAGGACTACATTAAGGAAGACGCGTTACAACAGCCCCAATAAATTACACGACAGGTTTCATTCAAATTCCTAGACGCTGTCAGTTCGCGTTACTTTAACGTGCATATTTGGGAGGTTAAGGTTTGATAAATATCTAAAATTTTAAAAACAATCTACGAAGAAATTAATTTGAAATTCGGTGGAGTTTGGGGTATTTCCTATGAAGCAGTCGATTGGAAAGATCCATAGACAGAACATTGAAAGAGTAATCCAATTTATATTTAGTACTTTTTCCACTAAAGCTTTTATCTTATAGCTTGTTAGGTTGACATTTATTCGTTTGATTTTTGTTCATTAAGTAAACCTGTTATTGTTTTTGATTTTTGTTCATTAAGTAAACCTGTGATTGCTTTTGATTTTTGTTCATTAAGTAAACTCGTGGTTGTTTTTAGGCCCTTCTTTTATATTTTCTTATCTACACATGTCTTAAACCCCTATTTGTAACCACATACCTATATCGTCTTATATGCCTATGAGTTCCTATATACACCTACACACACATTCCCACGAAACGATATATGTATATTTCCATCTTTACACATATACACCTGCAGAGAGAAGGCACATCCACATGTCTCCATACTTGTCTCCATGTATACTTATACTTACATATATATATATATATATATATACACACAAGGACATCTGCATACCCGTATATACTCATACGCACATATATACATCTACACATCCATACGCATACACATATACACATACATACGCACACCCATATATGCATACGTACATACATATATATATACACACACACATACGCATACGCAATCTGCAGAATATCTATATACCCACATACGTTAATTTGCACTTACATATATCTCTACCTACGTATTTGTCCCTATTCTCATGTCCATCTGTGCATCCACTTATGCCTGCGTTCGAAGACTATCTCAGTATTTAATTACATTATCTATGTCTTTACACATATAATATTACCCGATCTTTCATATTTATGGCAAAACATATAAGTACCTAACTAATTGTACATCTCCACACTCACAAAAAAAAAAAAAAAAAAACCGGTATGTTTCTTTTTCCGTATAAAAACATATACATGTACATATCAACAGGTGTCTCAGTGTGCAAATACATTATCATGGTTGTATACATACAGTCATGTGTTAGTGTCCACTTTTGCATAGTAATATTTCTAAAAACAAAGGGAATATAAAACATTCAAAATTGCTGTTCCTATATGATTATTTCTTAGTGTACTTACTTAGGTTTAGGTTGTTTTTTGTGTCGGCATTTAAACACTAGTTCATTATATATATTTATATATATATATATATATATATATATATATATATATATGGGTCTTCATGTTGCTTTTTTTTACCCCTTCATGCCCGATATTAACCTCGATTGAATAAATACAAACTACTTTCTTTTATAGCAGTAACTGTATCAATTCAAAATGTTTTTTAATGAAAGTATTTTAAAGTAATTGAAGAAGATAGACTCTGTTCTATCTAAACATGATGTTGTTTTTGCTCCATTCTAATTGAACGCTTTTTTCTGATCGACCAGCTGGCTATAGCTCCTAGTAATATTATAAATATATTTTCTTGTTATTCAGTAATATAATTACTTTCCCTTTAATATAATTAATTTCTTACTGTCGGAATAATATAATGAATTTCTTATTGATATATAATGTATTTCCGAGTCATAGAGTAATATAATTAATAGCCTAGTGGTTGCTTCAATTATTAGCTTGTCACACATGAAATGACGCACTTTGTAGGAAATTAATAAAGCGTTTCTGAAATGTTAAATAACTAATTTATTTAGTTGAAATAGGCACCATGTTGATGAATGACTGTTCTCCAACTTGACTCTAAAGTCTTGATGCCATCATTTAAAAAACCTCATCCTTTAATGTGATAAGCAGTTCAAATGTTTTGATTACCTCTTCCTTATTGAAGAATGACTTATTGCGTATGAAAAGCTCAAAATGCTTAAATAAGTGATAATCAGTAGGAGAGATATCAGGTGAATATGGAGGATGAAGCAAAATTTCATAATTCAAGCTATGCAGCTTATGAACAGCTGATGGAAAAGCGTGCGACCGTGCGACGTCATATAGCAAAATTGGGCCATCCCTATTCACAAGTCTAGGGTGTTTCTTTTTCAATCTTTCATGCATACACCCAATTTCTCCACAATATGAGGTTGATGTTATTGTTTTCTCTTGAGGTAACAGTAAATAATGAATAACCCCTTTGAAAGACCACCATACAGTAACCATTAACTTTTTAGGGTACAGTGGCGGTTTTGGGTAGTTTTTGCTGATTCACTTGCATCTAACCAAAACAAGATGAGTTCAGAAGCGTAAGAGTCAATGTTTCAGTAGAGAGTTTGGATGAAAAATACGGTGTTATTATAATATTTACGGAGACATTTACAACCTCCCGTAAATGACAATGCACTCATGGACGCAAATTGATCTATAATATGTTTTTATCACAACGTTATCTATCCTCATCACAATATGGGTTATTTAATTAATTTATAATCTCTAAATTGTCAACTTTATATAACCACTTTCTCAGAAAAATGATTACAGAAGACTTTGGGCGAATGAATATCCCAAAACAGGACTACTTCAGAAGTTTAGGAAATTTATTTTTTTCTGGTGGTAAGAATTAATAATGAATAACCCCTTTTAAAGACCACCAAACAGTAACCATTAATTTTTAGAGTGCAATGGAGATTTTGGTTATTGTTTTGATGATTCACTTGCATCTAACCGCTGGCCTAACCACTTACTGTTCTCAAAGAGTATCCATTTCTCATCGCAGGTAATGATTGGATGCAAAAAATGGTTCTTTTTTCTAGTTTGTAATCATATAAGACTACTCGACATTGTTTCGTTGTAATCATTTTTATTGGGCTTATGAGTAACAATAAAGTGAAAGAAAATTTATCTGGAAAGAAAAAGTCAGGCATAAGTCAAGATTTACATTAGTCGGACTATTGTCCTCATCTTTGTCGCCATATTTATCACAACGTTTCGGCCTTCTTTAGGTGGTTGGAATTTCGAACTGAACCCTTTATTTCGATCACTGGGGTAGACTGTTCTAGTTCCACGTGCCATGTTTGATGGATGTCAGTTATCAGTTATCTCCTGCTAATTTTCCCTCTGAAAGTTCTCCACTGCCTTAACCAGGTATTGAACTCGTCAAGGACACATGGCACAGTGGATAAAGGTGTTGGTTAGATCCAGTGACAGACCCAAAGAAGGTGAGTTCAATATAGACAGAATAAGTCAAGATTCTTTTTTCTATACTAAGGAGGTGACTTCATTAGACGACCGAATCAACAACCAACCAAAAAATGCATCATTTCATGTGTGACAACCTACGAGTTAACTGCCATGATAAATTGTTAGAAAATATTCCATTTATACTGAATATAGTAAATTACAAAAAGAACCCAGCTCAATATCGCTGTGAAGGAAAATAGATAAAAATAGGTAACCAACAAATGAAAATAAAAAAAGTGCACATGTGTTAAACAGTTATTTAAAATAACTCCTGGAAACAAACAAAAATCTAATATAGTCAATATGTATTCAGAAGTAACAATGTAGATCTAGATTAACACCAAACCCATCAGTGGCTAAAAGCAAAGATGGAGGCGTTTATAATGGCTGCACAGGACCAAAACTTATTTACCTAGAAATACTAAGCAAGCATAATGAAGAATAGTGAAAACCCAATATATAGATTAAGTGAACAAGTTCAATTTATTGACCATTTAGTATCTAACTGTCCGATCCTGACACTAAAACATCGACATGGTAAGATTGGATACTATATTCATTGAATGTTTTGACAATATTACAGTGACTCACATGATGAAAAATGGTAAGAACATCATCCTGAAACAGTCATAAAATGCCACGAGGTCACTATTCTTTCGAACTTTAGCATTCATGCAGACAGTGATATAACAACTAACAGATCAGACATTCGGATTAAAGGCTACCAACAAAAATGCGTTCTCTAAGAAGTGAGATAAAATTATATCTGTTATATAATATGAAAAAATAAGTATTGTGATCATGAAATTCAAAATAAAAAAATGTGGCGCGTTAAAACGAGTTTTATCCTTATAATAATTGGAAACCTGAGTATAATCATCGAAGGTATAGACAAGTGCAGCAACAAGAACCATCTGTTTACAATAGATTCCCAAAAAATACTGAGTGGAATTTTTCATCTAATCAGGGGAATCACATAAAGACAGTATATCTTCTTCAGTATCTGTCTATATTTCTGAGATGAGATGTACACTATTTATATTATTCGGACTATTGTCCTCATCTTTGTCGCCGTATTTATTACAACGTTTCGGCCGTTGTACGCTCCGTCCTTCTTCAGATGTTCCGAATAATGTAAATAATGTACATAATACCTCATCTCAGAAATATAGACAATATCACTTAGTTTACAGCAGCCAAACCGAGAGCTTTTTTTTTTTTTTTTTGCCAGCACACTCCCTCCATCCAAATGGCCCGAACAGAGACTAAATATGCCTCCCCAGTAGTTTGCAACTCCATGCTCCTGTTTCCCTTTGGGAATATATCTTTCCCAGATATTGAAAGAAACTCCAGATCGCAGTCCTCAATTTGTGAAAACCCAAGACTCGCTGTTTCCCGTTCGGGGAGTATTTACTCGCCTGGAATATGTAGATGAATCCGGCTCGTTTTAAGCTGGAGTCCTAAACATGGCTTCTTCAGAAACACAGAAGAATCATATTATATATGAGACCCTTCCTTTATGTTTTTCCTTACACTCTGCTTTGATGGTATAGATATATTTGATATATAATTACTCCGCGTGACATAGGTGTATATATGTATCGATTTGTGTATGTCTTAGTACTATAAAAGACTCTCTGAGAACAAAATATTTTTCGTCATTCCTTTTCCTTTCAGGCATTCAATTCCGTCAATGAAATATCGGTGTCATTATATCATGGATATGATAATGCCCATAATGGGGTAAATATAAATGTGAAAATAAATCTAACTCAATCCCACTACATCTGGTATATAACTTCTGTTTTCACACTAATCGTTAGACTAAATATTTTTGGTGCAGAGTAAAGCCTGTTTACGATTTCTTGCGCTTCTTGTTTGGTTTGGTTTCTTTCACGGCATATCAACATCTCAATGGGTTATTTAATGCCGACAATTATTTTTCCTGGTAATTTTGTTTTGTCCAAAATCTATTTCTGGTAATATTTTTTCCTTCAAAAATGTATTGCTGGTAATAATTTTCTGGTATTAAAACCTATTGTTACACTTTCATAGTGTTTTTACCTTACTTTTTGTGTTAACTATTTGCCCATAGCTGGGACCCTAACAGGTGCTACCACCTCGGTTCAGGGTGGACCTGGGAACACCAGCAAGAGGTGGTTCCTCGCTCCTCAAAACCTCCTGATCAGAGGCTTTGCTGTTGGACGTAGCTTATCGTCTTACCCAGGACGCGGATGTAGTTTATCGTCTTACCCAGGACGTGAATGTAGTTTACCGTCATACCCAGGACGGGCGCTTCTTGTAAAGAGCTAGCTACCAGAGCCTCATCATTTGCAAACAAGATATCGATAAGCATTTTTGCCATAGTAAGAATCTTTGTCTTAAATCGTTGATTAAAAAGCCCACAAGTTATTCCAAATCAAACAAAACTCCATTAACCTGAAAGATCAAACAAATAAGATATTCAAATGGGGAGGAAGAGAAAGGAAAGTAAGCCGTAAGTCGAACCAATATAATAAATCGTTTTTATTTTATTAATGTACATATATATATATATATTGGTTTGTTTTCTTTTCTTCTTCCAAAAAAACACCCTGTCTTTGTTACGGTTTTTTGTGTATATACTATGTAACTAGTGCGCGAGTCAAAGTGACTTAATTCCCTTTATAGTCTACCAATAGAAGATTAACCAATCAGGAGCCGCAGAACACTGAATCCGTCGTGTCTAAAGGCGGCCATATTTGTTTTCCTACCCAGAAGGACCAGAGGCAACTTGTCCGGCGAACATGACAGACGGAAGAACTACGCTCTGCTACTTTGCTGCGATATCCACTGCGAACCTGCACTACGCTTTCCTACTGTCTCCGAAATGTTCACTGCCAACCTCTGGATTCTATACTCGAAGACAACTGTCATGAAAATGTCTAACAGTCTTGGCGGCATGTAGGAAGATCAGTACAATCAAGCATACCCGTTCTATAACATCGAATAGCCCAAGTGAAGTCTTGATTAGTTGCCATTTTCTAGGGGAACTTATATAATGCACGTCCTAAAGCTAGTAGAAAATTTTATTCTGGGTGCGGACCGAATAGTGATCATATTCGGTCGGGTCACCCATCGAAGAAATCTGTTGTTTATTTAGACCCGAAACTTCTAGTGACACTTCTAGTGACAATAATGTAAATAATGTACATAATACCTCATCTCAGAAATATAGACAATATCACTTAGTTTACAGCAGCCAAACCGAGAGCTTTTTTTTTATTTTTTATTTATTTTTTTTTTTTGCCAGCACACTCCCTCCATCCAAATGGCCCAAAAAGAGACTAAATATGCCTTCCCAGCAGTTTACAAGTCCATGCTCCTGTTTCCCTTTGGAAATATACCTTTCCCAGATATTGAAAGAACCTCCAGATCGCAGTCCTCAATTTGTGAAAACCCAAGACTCGCTGTTTCCCGTTCGGGGAGTATGTACTCGCCTGGGATATATAGATTTAAGCTGTTTTAAGCTGGAGTCCTAAACATGGCTTCCTCAGAAACACAGAAGAATCATATTATATATGAGACCCTTCCTTTATGTTTTTCCTTACACTCTGCTTTTCTGTGTAGATATATTTGATATATAATTACTCCGCGTGACATAGGTGTATATATGTATCGATTTGTGTATGTCTTAGTACTATAAAAGACTCTCTGAGAACAAAATATTTTTCGTCATTCCTTTTCCTTTCAGCCATTCAATTCCGTCAATGAAACGATGCACCTAGGTTCGGCACTTAATGGTCTAATTTTAACAATCCCCGTGTAGGGTTTATGTGTGTGGTGTCGTCGATGGTGTAGTTATTGTTTTACACTTGTATGCGATATATGCTTTTGGATTTAATGTGGATTTCGGACATTTGTGGATTTACAGGTGGTTATCTTAATCCCAATAGACAGCAATATTTTGGACTGTTGGAAATGAATGCAAAGATAACACCGGTTGATTTTTTTTATCAATTCAAATGTTATCGTACAATGAGCATATGTTTCTGGGCTATTTTTCATGCTGAATCTGAAAATCAAGTCCAATGTTCCCCTATCACAGCAGGTTTTCTCAAAATACCTAATTCACAGATATAAACCACGGTTTAAATATGTGAATGACAAAGTCGAAATATTTTGTTTCATGTTAAAATGATATCACATTCAAGAAAAAGTATCCAAATAACTTTCTTTATGAATTCTAAGCTGTTTCAGTTCGGATAAGCTGACCTGAAAATGCCTTATTCTATGAAAGATATCTCACTGGGAAATTGTTCTTTTGTCTAGAATGTTCTTAGCTTATTAAAACTTTGTGATTTGTGTTTCTTCTCTACTTTTCATAGAAGCTCTTTCAAGATCGGCGATTTTAGTTTTTTATTAGTAGTTTTCACTTGAAGCTTGATACTGTCATAAGATTTTATCATATCACTTGAATTTACGGAGGTCTGGTATTGTCATGCAGTCTCTGTATAACATGCATAGGGACATCGATAAATGAGGCTTCTTAGAGTGTTAGGCGAGTGTATTTGAGACTAGCATGATTAAAATTTTCTTTATCAGCGTTTAAAATAGCCGCCAAACACCAGATAGGCATAGCAAACTAGGCAATTTGCAGATGG
>CAHIKZ030000432.1:770000-785000 GCA_903632075.3 Acanthosepion pharaonis
CCGAATAATGTAAATAATGTACATAATACGTCATCTCGAAATATACACAGATAGTGAAGGGCCGACACGTTGTAATAAATATGACGACAAAGATGAGGAAAATAATCCGAATAATGTAAATAATGTACATAATACCTCATCTCAGAAATATAGACAGATACTGAAGGGCCGAAACGTTGTAATAAATATGGCGACAAAGATGAGGAAAATAGTCCGTATAATGTAAATAATGTACATAATACCTCATCTCCGAAATATAGACAGATACTGAAGGGCCGAAACGTTGCAATAAATATGGCGACAAAGATGAGGAAAATAGTCCGAATAATGTAAATAATGTACATAATACCTCATCTCAGAAATATAGACAGATACTGAAGGACCGAAACGTTGTAATAAATATGGCGACAAAGATGAGGAAAATAGTCCGAATAATGTAAATAATGTACATAATACCTCATCTCAGAAATAAAGACAGATACTGAAGAGCCGAAACGTTGTAATAAATATGGCGACAAAGATGAGGAAAATAGTCCGAATAATGTAAATAATGTACATAATACCTCATCTCCGAAATATAGACAGATACTGAAGGGCCGAAACGTTGTAATAAATATGGCGACAAAGATGAGGAAAATAGTCCGTATAATGTAAATAATGTACATAATACCTCATCTCGGAAATATAGACAGATACTGAAGGGCCGAAACGTTGCAATAAATATGGCGACAAAGATGAGGAAAATAGTCCGAATAATGTAAATAATGTACATAATACCTCATCTCCGAAATATAGAGAGATACTGAAGGGCCGAAACGTTGTAATAAATATGGCGACAAAGATGAGGAAAATAGTCCGAATAATGTAAATAATGTACATAATACCTCATCTCAGATATATAGACAGATACTGAAGGGCCGAAACGTTGCAATAAATATGGCGACAAAGATGAGGAAAATAGTCCGAATAATGTAAATAATGTACATAATACCTCATCTCCGAAATATAGACAGATACTGAAGGACCGAAACGTTGTAATAAATATGGCGACAAAGATGAGGAAAATAGTCCGAATAATGTAAATAATGTACATAATACCTCATCTCCGAAATATAGACAGATACTGAAGGGCCGAAACGTTGTAATAAATATGGCGACAAAGATGAGGAAAATAATCCGAATAATGTAAATAATGTACATAATACCTCATCTCAGAAATATAGACAGATACTGAAGGACCGAAACGTTGTAATAAATATGGCGACAAAGATGAGGAAAATAGTCCGAATAATGTAAATAATGTACATAATACCTCATCTCCGAAATATAGACAGATAGTGAAGGGCCGAAACGTTGTAATAAATATGACGACAAAGATGAGGAAAATAATCCGAATAATGTAAATAATGTACATAATACCTCATCTCAGAAATATAGACAGATACTGAAGGACCGAAACGTTGTAATAAATATGGCGACAAAGATGAGGAAAATAATCTGAATAATGTAAATAATGTACATAATACCTCATCTCCGAAATATAGACAGATAGTTAAGGGCTGAAACGTTGTAATAAATATGGCGACAAAGATGAGGAAAATAATCCGAATAATGTAAATAATGTACATAATACCTCATCTCAGAAATATAGACAGATACTGAAGGGCCGAAACGTTGTAATAAATATGGCGACAAAGATGAGGAAAATAGTCCGAATAATGTAAATAATGTATATAATACCTCATCTCGAAATATAGACAGATACTGAAGGACCGAAACGTTGTAATAAATATGGCGACAAAGATGAGGAAAATAGTCCGAATAATGTAAATAATGTACATAATACCTCATCTCCAGAAATATAGAAATATAGACCGATACGGAAGGGATGAGGAAACGTTGTAATAAATATGGCGACAAAGATGAGGAAAATAATCCGAATAATGTAAATAATGTACATAATACCTCATCTCAGAAATATAGACAGATACTGAAGGGCCGAAACGTTGTAATAAATATGGCGACAAGATGAGGAAAATAGTCCGAATAATGTAAATAATGTACATAATACCTCATCTCCGAAATATAGACAGATACTGAAGGACCGAAACGTTGTAATAAATATGGCGACAAAGATGAGGAAAATAGTCCGAATAATGTAAATAATGTATATAATACCTCATCTCCGAAATATAGACAGATACTGAAGGACCGAAACGTTGTAATAAATATGGCGACAAAGATGAGGAAAATAGTCCGAATAATGTAAATAATGTCTAATGTACATAATCTCATCTCCGAAATATAGACCGATACTGAAGGGCCGAAACGTTGTAATAAATATGGCGACAAAGATGAGGAAAATAATCCGAATAATGTAAATAATGTACATAATACCTCATCTCAGAAATATAGACAGATACTGAAGGGCCGAAACGTTGTAATAAATATGGCGACAAAGATGAGGAAAATAATCTGAATAATGTAAATAATGTACATAATACCTCATCTCCGAAATATAGACAGATACTGAAGGACCGAAACGTTGTAATAAATATGGCGACAAAGATGAGGAAAATAGTCCGAATAATGTAAATAATGTACATAATACCTCATCTCGAAATATAGACCGATACTGAAGGGCCGAAACGTTGTAATAAATATGGCGACAAAGATGAGGAAAATAATCCGAATAATGTAAATAATGTACATAATACCTCATCTCCGAAATATAGACAGATAGTGAAGGGCCGAAACGTTGTAATAAATATGGCGACAAAGATGAGGAAAATAGTCCGAATAATGTAAATAATGTACATAATACCTCATCTCAGAAATATAGACAGATACTGAAGGACCGAAACGTTGTAATAAATATGGCGACAAAGATGAGGAAAATAATCCGAATAATGTAAATAATGTACATAATACCTCATCTCGGAAATATAGACAGATACTGAAGGGCCGAAACGTTGTAATAAATATGGCGACAAAGATGAGGAAAATAGTCCGAATAATGTAAATAATGTACATAATACCTCATCTCAGAAATATAGACAGATACTGAAGGCCCGAAACGTTGTAATAAATATGGCGACAAAGATGAGAAAATAGTCCGAATAATGTAAATAATGTACATAATACATCATCTCAGATATATAGACAGATACTGAAGGACCGAAACTTTGTAATAAATATGGCGACAAAGATGAGGAAAATAGTCCGAATAATGTAAATAATGTACATAATACCTCATCTCCGAAATATAGACAGATACTGAAGGACCGAAACGTTGTAATAAATATGGCGACAAAGATGAGGAAAAAATCCGAATAATGTAAATAATGTACATAATACGTCATCTCCGAAATATAGACAGATACTGAAGGGCCGAAACGTTGTAATAAATATGGCGACAAAGATGAGGAAAATAATCCGAATAATGTAAATAATGTACATAATACCTCATCTCAGAAATATAGACAGATACTGAAGGGCCGAAACGTTGTAATAAATATGGCGACAAAGATGAGGAAAATAGTCCGAATAATGTAAATAATGTACATAATACCTCATCTCCGAAATATAGACAGATACTGAAGGACCGAAACGTTGTAATAAATATGGCGACAAAGATGAGGAAAATAGTCCGAATAATGTAAATAATGTACATAATACCTCATCTCCGAAATATAGACCGATACTGAAGGGCCGAAACGTTGTAATAAATATGGCGACAAAGATGAGGAAAATAATCCGAATAATGTAAATAATGTACATAATACCTCATCTCAGAAATATAGACAGATACTGAAGGGCCGAAACGTTGTAATAAATATGGCGACAAAGATGAGGAAAATAGTCCGAATAATGTAAATAATGTACATAATACCTCATCTCCGAAATATAGACAGATACTGAAGGACCGAAACGTTGTAATAAATATGGCGACAAAGATGAGGAAAATAGTCCGAATAATGTAAATAATGTACATAATACCTCATCTCCGAAATATAGACCGATACTGAAGGGCCGAAACGTTATAATAAATATAGGCGACAAAGATGAGGAAAATAATCCGAATAATGTAAATAATGTACATAATACCTCATCTCCAAAAATATAGACAGATAGTGAAGGGCCGAAACGTTGTAATAAACATGGCGACAAAGATGAGGAAAATAATCCGAATAATGTAAATAATATACATAATACCTCATCTCAGAAATATAGACAGATACTGAAGGACCGAAACGTTGTAATAAATATGGCGACAAAGATGAGGAAAATAGTCCGAATAATGTAAATAATGTACATAATACTTCATCTCCGAAATATAGACAGATACTGAAGGGCCGAAACGTTGTAATAAATATGGCGACAAAGATGAGGAAAATAGTCCGAATAATGTAAATAATGTACATAATACCTCATCTCCGAAATATAGACAGATACTGAAGGACCGAAACGTTGTAATAAATATGGCGACAAAGATGAGGAAAATAATCCGAATAATGTAAATAATGTACATAATACCTCATCTCCGCAATATAGACAGATAGTGAAGGGTCCGAAACGTTGTAATAAGTATGGCGACAAAGATGAGGAAAATTAATCCGAATAATGTAAATAATGTACATAATACCTCATCTCAGAAATATAGACAGATACTGAAGGACCGAAACGTTGTAATAAATATTGCGACAAAGATGAGGAAAATAATCCGAATAATGTAAATAATGTACATAATACCTCATTTCCGAAATATAGACAGATAGTGAAGGGCCGAAACGTTGTAATAAATATGGCGACAAAAATGAGGAAAATAATCCGAATAATGTAAATAATGTACATAATACCTCATCTCAGAAATATAGACAGATACTGAAGGACCGAAACGTTGTAATAAATATGGCGACAAAGATGAGGAAAATAATCGAATAATTTAAATAATGTACATAATACCTCATCTCAGAAATATAGACAGATACTGAAGGACCGAAACGTTGTAATAAATATGGCGACAAAGATGAGGAAAATAATCGAATAATGTAAATAATGTATATAATACCTCATCTCGAAATATAGACAGATACTGAAGGACCGAAACGTTGTAATAAATATGGCGACAAAGATGAGGAAAATAATCCGAATAATGTAAATAATGTACATAATACCTCATCTCAGAAATATAGACAGATACTGAAGGACCGAAACGTTGTAATAAATATGGCGACAAAGATGAGGAAAATAATCCGAATAATGTAAATAATGTACATAATACCTCATCTCGGAAATATAGACAGATACTGAAGGGCCGAAACGTTGCAATAAATATGGCGACAAAGATGAGGAAAATAGTCCGAATAATGTAAATAATGTACATAATACCTCATCTCAGAAATATAGAGAGATACTGAAGGGCCGAAACGTTGCAATAAATATGGCGACAAAGATGAGGAAAATAGTCCGAATAATGTAAATAATGTACATAATACCTCATCTCCGAAATATAGACAGATACTGAAGGACCGAAACGTTGTAATAAATATGGCGACAAAGATGAGGAAAATAGTCCGAATAATGTAAATAATGTACATAATACCTCATCTCCGAAATATAGACAGATACTGAAGGGCCGAAACGTTGTAATAAATATGGCGACAAAGATGAGGAAAATAATCCGAATAATGTAAATAATGTACATAATACCTCATCTCAGAAATATAGACAGATACTGAAGGGCCGAAACGTTGTAATAAATATGGCGACAAAGATGAGGAAAATAGTCCGAATAATGTAAATAATGTATATAATACCTCATCTCCGAAATACAGACAGATACTGAAGGACCGAAACGTTGTAATAAATATGGCGACAAAGATGAGGAAAATAGTCCGAATAATGTAAATAATGTACATAATACCTCATCTCGAAATATAGACCGATACTGAAGGGCCGAAACGTTGTAATAAATATGGCGACAAAGATGAGGAAAATAATACGAATAATGTAAATAATGTACATAATACCTCATCTCAGAAATATAGACAGATACTGAAGGGCCGAAACGTTGTAATAAATATGGCGACAAGATGAGGAAAATAGTCCGAATAATGTAAATAATGTACATAATACCTCATCTCCGAAATATAGACAGATACTGAAGGACCGAAACGTTGTAATAAATATGGCGACAAAGATGAGGAAAACAGTCCGAATAATGTAAATAATGTACATAATACCTCATCTCCGAAATATAGACCGATACTGAAGGGCCGAAACGTTGTAATAAATATGGCGACAAAGATGAGGAAAATAATCCGAATAATGTAAATAATGTACATAATACCTCATCTCCGAAATATAGACAGATAGTGAAGGGCCGAAACGTTGTAATAAACATGGCGACAAAGATGAGGAAAATAATCCGAATAATGTAAATAATATACATAATACCTCATCTCAGAAATATAGACAGATACTGAAGGACCGAAACGTTGTAATAAATATGGCGACAAAGATGAGGAAAATAGTCCGAATAATGTAAATAATGTACATAATACCTCATCTCCGAAATATAGACAGATACTGAAGGGCCGAAACGTTGTAATAAATATGGCGACAAAGATGAGGAAAATAGTCCGAATAATGTAAAATAATGTACATAATACCTCATCTCAGAAATATAGACAGATACTGAAGGACCGAAACGTTGTAATAAATATGGCGACAAAGATGAGGAAAATAATCCGAATAATGTAAATAATGTACATAATACCTCATCTCCGAAATATAGACAGATAGTGAAGGGTCCGAAACGTTGTAATAAGTATGGCGACAAAGATGAGGAAAATTAATCCGAATAATGTAAATAATGTACATAATACCTCATCTCAGAAATATAGACAGATACTGAAGGACCGAAACGTTGTAATAAATATTGCGACAAAGATGAGGAAAATAATCCGAATAATGTAAATAATGTACATAATACCTCATTTCCGAAATATAGACAGATAGTGAAGGGCCGAAACGTTGTAATAAATATGGCGACCAAATGTGGAAAATAATCCGAATAATGTAAATAATGTACATAATACGTCATCTCAGAAATATAGACAGATACTGAAGGACCGAAACGTTGTAATAAATATGGCGACAAAGATGAGGAAAATAATCCGAATAATTTAAATAATGTACATAATACCTCATCTCAGAAATATAGACAGATACTGAAGGACCGAAACGTTGTAATAAATATGGCGACAAACATGAGGAAAATAATCCGAATAATGTAAATAATGTATATAATACCTCATCTCGGAAATATAGACAAAGATAGGAAAACTGAAGGAATAAACATAATGTAATAAATATGGCTGAAGGACCGGGAAACAAAGATGAGGAAAATAACCGAATAATGTAAATAATGTACATAATACCTCATCTCCGAAATATAGACAGATACTGAAGGACCGAAACGTTGTAATAAATATGGCGACAAAGATCAGGAAAATAATCCGAATAATGTAAATAATGTACATAATACCTCATCTCAGAAATATATACAGATACTGAAGGACCGAAACGTTGTAATAAATATGGCGACAAAGATGAGGAAAATAATCCGAATAATGTAAATAATGTATATAATACCTCATCTCGGAAATATAGACAGATACTGAAGGACCGAAATGTTGTAATAAATATGGCGACAAAAATGAGGAAAATAATCCGAATAATGTAAATAATGTACATAATACCTCATCTCCGAAATATAGACAGATACTGAAGGACCGAAACGTTGTAATAAATATGGCGACGAAGATGAGGAAAATAATCCGAATAATGTAAATAATGTACATAATACCTCATCTCCGAAATATAGACAGATACTGAAAGACCGAAACGTTGTAATAAATATGGCGACAAAGATGAGGAAAATAATCCGAATAATGTAAATAATGTACATAATACCTCATCTCCGAAATATAGACAGATAGTGAAGGGCCGAAACGTTGTAATAAATATGGCGACAAAGATGAGGAAAATAGTCCGAATAATGTAAATAATGTACATAATACCTCATCTCCGAAATATAGACAGATATTTATTTTTCTATCGCTACAACCGAAGGTATACGCAAGTATCAGCGAAAAGTAAATGGCTAATAAACAGGGTTCTTTATACATCTTTATTTTTTTCTCAGTGTTAATAGGAAAAGGACCTTTTTCACTTTGATCTGACTTAACCGAAGCTTGCATGTTTTCACTGAAGGATTATATAACATTGAGCATCTTACAAGGAATCGTAATTTTCTTCAGCATTTCGATTAACGGAGTCAAAAACCTAAGTAAAGAAAGACGATAAATAACACATCGTTTCTCTCACGCCTTTTCTCTGCAGCCTGTTGCAAGCAATATATCATGTCTATGGTTCATCTCCCATCCCTAAAACCACACTTGGATTGCGGATAAACATTATCTAAAAGGTGAGTCATTATTCTACTGGGAATAACTCTAGCAACTAACTTGCCTGCGACAGAGTGCAACGATATACACCCATGATTATCACAAACTCTTTTTCCTCTTTTAAATACTCTTGAGCAAATTAATTGAAACCCCCACTTCAGTTACCTTTCTTTCACTGTGCCGTCAGTTTTAGACCCACTGAAGGGACAAGGTGTAATCGATTTCTATTTTTTTTTCTCAGATTAGGTCATTTGCAGTGGTGTGCAGTAATATGAATTTATTTTTGGAGTGCATGATGGATTTTGTTTGGACTTGAAAAATATTGCAAAATCCGTGATTGCATCAGATTTTTGATAATTGCTTAGATAGATAGATAGATAGATAGATAGATAGATAGATAGATAAAAAGAGACTGTGATAGATAGATAGATAGATAGATAGATAGATAGATAGATAGATAGATAGATAGATAGCATTTGTATATATACATGTAAAATATACTTCAGATGTGAATATTAATTTCTTATATTATGCAGAAAGTTTTTTTGTTTTTTTTTACAAAACAGTATGTTGTTATGTACCTATATTTTGTGATTTCTTTTATATAGAATTGACTGCGATGATTACTGAGGGACTAGTAAGTGGAACTATCCAGTCGAATAAGTGTGAATTATTGTGCGTCGATGATTTGGGTTTTGGCTACTAACAAGCTATTCACTGAAATGGTTAATTATCTTTGGTTGACATTGACTTCTTTGTTTTTCTTAAGTATTTATTTGCGGTTGTAATTAAATAATGTTTTATTTAACATTGAAGTCTTGAGATATGCTTAATTATTAACGGCCACTGTGCGTCACAAAACATAGATAGTAAAACATTATAGCATACACCCCTTTGTGCAAATTAATTGAAACAACCGCTTTATTTTCCTTTCTTCTTCCAAATGGTCAGTTTTTGACCCATTAGAGTGACAAGGTGTAATCGATTTCTTTTTTTTTTCCTCGGATTAAGTTATTTGCAGGGGTGTGGAGTAATATGAATTTATTTTCGGGGTGTATGATTTATTTGCCCTTGAAAAACAATGCGTCATTCATGATTGGATCAGATTTCCATCACGCCCAGACACTATTGTCTCAACTGTCGATTATTTGTCCTATGGTCATTGTCGGCGATAAACGTTATTCTAATGTAGCGTAGGAAAATTGTAACACTACACGAACACACTGACAAGCCTTACCAATCGAAAATCTGTGGTTAGTCTGTGTTGTAACATAGAAAAGGTTACTGAATGAGGAATAACCAAAACGGAGGTCGGAAATGAAATGGTAATCTTTATAACATCAACAAAATACAATACTCGCCAGCGGCGTGAAGTAGGTAAACCACTGATAGTGTTGGACTATTTAGACAGCATATTAACCCCCCCCCCCACTTACAATAGTGTCCAACATATCTATGAGAATTGGGACATACCCATTAGTGTTCATAGATACGGTATATAACAGTCTGTAAGAAAAGAATTCGTGGAATGGACATACGAACTACTAACCTGTACAGTGGGTCGTGTTTCATTGGAAAAATACGAAAAAAAAATTTAAATAACAACGGAATTATTCATTTGTTTCAATTAATTTGAACAAGGGTGTTATGTGTTTATTTTAACTATTATAAAGGTATACTCCAAATAAAATAAAAACATACAAGATATAGAGGCTTGACTGAACTGAATTACTTGGATAATGTCATATATGCATGTCATAGTACAGACGACAGTCAGAAATTAGTCTTTGGGACGTTGTACAAACACACTGGCAAGCCTTACGAGTGAGCAAACCAAAGTATTATAGACTAGTCCGAAAATCTCCTCTGATTTAAATCCAGTCGAGAATCTGTGGTGAATCTGCAAGGAACGACTTCGTGGAATGAACATACGAAGTACTAACATGTCCACTGGTCCATGTTTCATTGGAAAAAATACGAAATAAAAGTAAATAATAACGGATTTATTCTTTTTGTTCCAATTAATTTGTACAAGGGTGTAACAACATCTACAATAAAGACTTTAGACTTAACAGTAAATGGGATCGAAAATAATTAGCAAAGCACAAGTATTTAATAAAGTAATTAGTTGATCTAGCTAAATGTCGCTGTAAGTTCTATGCTGACAGATTTATTGGAAAAATACGAAAAAAAAAAGTAAATAATAACGGAATTATTCGTTTTGTTTCAATTAATTTTCAAAAGGGTGTAGATGATCATGGCTCTCCACATCTTCCTATATAATTAATTTGCACAAGGGTGTATTTGCATATGTTAAGTAGAAGAGGCATAAAGTAAAGAAAGACGATAAATAACACATCGTTTATCTCCCGCCTTCTGTTGCAAGCAATATATCATGTATATGGTTCATCTCCCATCCCTAAAACTACCTTGGGGTTCCGGATAAACATTATCTAAAAGGTGAGTCATTATTCTGCTGAGTATAACTCCAGCAACTAACTTGCCTGCGACATGGAGCAACGATGTACACCGATGATTGTCACACACTCCTTTACCACTTTTAAATAGATATAGGTAATGGAGGCGTCTTTAACTCCCTGGGGAATAAGGACGTGCTACCAAATCGCGACAAACAAATTCAAGAGCTCAAACACAAGTACATTAGCTGCATAGTTTTACACTTCGACTGGTATTGCATCATCGTCAGTCGATTTACTTTTATTTTATGGCTATTTTCACTTCCTCACATGTCGGATCAAAATCTAGTTCTGAAATTTCTGTCCCTAAAGGAATTGAATTAATGACATTTCGATCCGCATACGATGGAGAATTTAAAAGAGTTTTTAACTGTCTTTTTTTTTCCAGCGATTAAGAATGTCACCTTTATCAGGCAGTAAAGTGGATAGGTTTGATGTTAATATCGGTGGGGATTCAAGTTGCTGGAGCAATAAACAGGTTTGATAGCTTCACAGAAGGATTTTTTGTATATTTTTCTGTTAGTTTTTGTACCTCAGCTGCTTTTGATGGCCACTGCTCCGTTTTCAATTTACTTAAGGCTCGGCGAACAATTCGTTTACAGACCAAATATAGTTTCCTTTTAGTGCTGAAGAATGAATTTTTTCAGTCAGTGAATCTCTGTATTATTTTCATTAAACCAATCTTGATGCTTACAATCATTCCCCCTTCTTATATATATATATATATATTATTTCAGAGGTTAGGATTAGGGTTTTTGTATATTTTTCTGTTAGATTGTAGCTCAGCTGCTTTTGATTGGTTTGGTTTGTTATGTTTTATAGCCTATAAACCTCAATGGCTTATTTAATGCCGATAAGATTTTTATTGTTGGTAATATTTTTTCAAAAAGTGTATTGCTGGTAATATAATTTTTCTTTCAAAAATGTATTGCTAGTAATAAGTTTTCCTCAAAAAAATCTTTTGCTGGTATTGAAACCGATTTTTACACTTTCATACAGTTTTGACCATTTTTATTTGCGGGGGGAATCACTATTTGACCATAGATTGGGACCCTAACAGGCGCTATTATTCAAGATCAGGGTGGACCTGGGAACATCAGCAATTAAGAGGTGGTTCCACGCTCCTCAAAACCTCCTGATAAAAGGCCTTGCTGTCAGATGTAGTTTATTGTCTTACCAAAGACGCGGACGTAGTTTATCGTCATACCCAGAACGCGGATGTAGTTTATCGTCTTACCGAGGACGCGGATGCCGTTTATCGTCTTACTCAGGACGCGGATGCAGTTTATCGTCTTACCCAGGACGCGGATGCCGTTTATCGTCTTACCCAGGTCGCGGATGCAGTTTATCGTCTTACCCAGGACGCGGATGCTTTTGATGGTCATCACTCTCCTACCAACTCACTTAAGAAATAGAAATCGATTACAACCTGTCACTCCAGTGGGTCTAAAACTGACCGTATGGTGAAAGAAAGAAAACTAAAGTGGTTGTTTCAAATAATTTGAAAAAGGTTGTATATCAACAAATAGATGTAAAGCGTGTAATTGATTTCTATTTTTCTTAGATTAAATCATTTGCAGTAGTGTGCAGTAATATGAATCTATTTTCCGGTTGTGTGATGAAATTTGTTTGGCATTGAAGAATATTTCGTCATCCGTGATTGCATCAGATTTTTATTACGCCCAAACACTATTGTCTCGACTGTCGATTAGTTGTCGTACAGCCATTGTCTGCAATGGACATTACTCCAAGAAAGCTTATGGAAATTGTAACGCTGCACAAACACAATGGCAACTCTTAGCTGTGACTAAATCAAAGTACTATAGACTGCCTCGGAAAATCTCCTGTTTTAAATCCAATCGAAAATCTAAGGTCAATCGGCAAGGAAAGACTTTGTGGGATAGACATACGAAGTACTAACATGTGCACTAGGCCATGTCTCATTGAAAAAATACAAAAAAATAGTAAATGATAACTGAATTATTCGTTTTGTTTCAATTAATTTGCACAAGGCTGTGTGTGTATATATATATATATATATATATATATATATATATATATTAGTGGGTGCGTGTGTGTAGGTAGAGAGATATATGAAAATACACAGATAGAAAGATATAAATATGCTTAGATAGATAAATACATAGAAAGAAAGACACTGAGATAGATAGATAGATAGATAGATAGAGAGAGAGAGAGAGAGAGAGAGAAAGGGGTTGATAGATAGATAGATAGATAGATAGATAGATAGATAGTTGGAAAGACAGATAGATTGAAAGGGCGGATAGATAGATAGATAGATAGATAGATAGATAGATAGATAGATAGATAGATAGATAGAAAGGGGTTGATAGATAAATAGATAGATACGAACAGTCTCAGATAGATTTGATGTTAGAACAGATGAACAACAAACATGGATATATATTATGTAATATGCTGCTCTCCGTGTGCGTGTGTGTTTCTCATCGAGTAATTGTCAGTCAGCGTTGCATTGAGTGATTGAAGGTCACCTACAGATGAAGTTCAAACTCACTATCAATGGCTTGGGAAATCTTTTTAACAACGGCTGCACAATAGCTGAATAGAAATGGCAGATACGTTTGCGCCGGCGCGAACGGTGTAAATAATTGGTGGAACGCATGGTTAGATAGCGTCGAAAAGCGGCTTTGTTGAAATTAAGATTGAAACGCGTAGTAGAAAAGGAAAGGGAAGAAAACTAAAGGGGAAGACGAGAAATGGTGGAAGAAAAGAAAAGAAAGAAGAAAAGAAAAGGAAGAAGAAAAGAAAAATAAAAGTTTTGAGAGAGAACGAAAAAAGATTCAGTGTTGAATAGGAAAATAATTGAAAGATGAACTAATGAATAAAGAAAAGGAAACTAGAAAAGGAAGAAGGAAGTAAAGAAGGAAGTTATAATGGAAGACGGGAAATGGCGGGAGAAAAAAGGAAAGGAAAAAATTATACAAAGGAAGGAAGGAAGGAAGGAAGGAAGGAAAGTGAAACAAAATAAATATAAAAAGAACGATGAACGGACCTAAGGAAGGAAGGAAGAACGGAGCGTGGGGAGGAGGGAAAGAAGGAAGGACGGAGAGAGAGATGGAAGGATGGACGGAAGGAAAGAAAGGGAGGAAGAAAGCAGGGAAGAACGGAAGAAACATAGGAAGGACAAAGGGAAGGACGGAAGAGAATGAAGAAAAGAAAGAAAGAAGGAACGAAGGAAGTTAGGGAGTACGGACAGAAGGAAGTGAAGGACGAAGACTGAGATGACGTAAGGAAGGATGGACGGACTGACGGACTGGTGGAGGGAAGGAAGGACTGGAGGAAGAAAGGAGAGAGGAAAGGACGGAGGGAAGGAAGGAAGGACGGTGGGAGGGAAGGAAGGACGGACGGAGGAACGGAAGGAAGGAAGGGAGGAAGAAAAGATGCAAGGAACATAGGAAGTACGGAGGGAAGGACGGCAGTGAACTACCGAAGGAAGGAAGGACGGAGGTAATGAAGGACAGAGGGAAGAAAGGGAGGAAATGAAGGAAGGAAAGACGGAAGGAACGAAAGAAGTTAGGACAGACGGACGGAAGGAACGAAGGAAGGAAGTACGGACTGGCGGAAGGACGGACGGGCGGACTGGCGAAAGGAAGGAAAGAATTAAGGAAGGAAGGACGGAGGGAAGGAAGTAAAGAGGAAAGGAAGGAGGGAAGGAAAGAAGGACGGAGGGATGGAAGGAAGGACGGAGGAACAGAAGGAACGAAGTGAGGAAGAAAGGATGGAAGGAACATCGGAAGGACGGAGAAAAGGACGGAATTGAACTACCAAGAATAAAATGAAAGAAGGAAATACGGAAGGAACGAAGGAAGTTACGAATGACGTACGGAAGGAAGGGAGTAAAGGAAGAAGAATGAAATAAAGGAAGGACAGAGTGAAGAACAGAGTGAAGAACAGAGTGAAGGAAGGAAGGACGGAGGGAGGGGTGAAAAGAAAGACGGAGGGACGGAAGGAAGATAGTAAAATAAGAAGGAATGAGGGAAGGAAGGAAGGAAGGAGGGATGGAAGGA
>CAHIKZ030000432.1:795000-797500 GCA_903632075.3 Acanthosepion pharaonis
TGTATGACATCAGAAATTCTATACAGTGAATATTTCCATGGTGAAAGTACCTCAGGCCAAGTTATTTACGGCAGACTTGCCTATTAGAAATAAATGCGGCGAAATTGTCTTACGGCAAAACATCACTACGGAAAAGATTTCCACGTTCAAAAATTCTCAGCCAAATATCTTACGGCTAAAATGTTTACGGCGAATTATAAATAGCAACGTTCTATTGCGTGGTGTAAAACAGGCACATTTCAGTCATTACGACAATATTTATTGATTTATCAAGTTATGTTAACAGCAAAAAAATTCCCTTATATCCATTCATACGTAGACTAGACGTTAGCAAGGCACGTTGCCTATAAGAAATAAATGCGGCGAAATTGTCTCACGGCAAAACTTCACTACAGAAAAGTTTTCCAAGTTCAAATATTTTCAGCCAATTGTCTTACGGCTAAAATGTATACGGCGAATTATCAATAGAAACGCTCTATTGCGTGGTGTAAAACAGGCTCATATCAGTCATTAGGCCAATTTTTTTTGATTTATCAAGTTATGTTAACAGCACACAAATATTCCTTTGTATCCATTCATACGGGGACTAGAAGTTAACAAGGCCTGTTGCCTATTAGAAATAAATGCGGCGAAATTTTCTTACGGCAAATCTTGCCTACAGAAAGATTTCCATTTTCAAATATTCTTAGCCGATTGTGTTACGGATAAAATGTTTACGGCGGATTATCAATAGAAACGCTCTATTGCGTGGTGTAAAACAGGCTCATATCAGTCATTACGCCATTTTTTTTTTTTTATTTATCAAGTTATGTTACCAGCACACAAATATTCCTTTGTATCCATTCATACGGGGACTAGAAGTTAACAAGGAATGTTGCCTATTAGAAATAAATGCGGCGAAATTTTCTTATGGCAAATCTTGCCCACAGAAAGATTTCCATTTTCAAATATTCTCAGCCGATTGTCTTACGGAAAAAATGTTTACGGCGAATTATCAATAGAAACGCTCTATTGCGTGGTGTAAAACAGGCTCATATCAGTCATTAGGCCAATTTTTTTTGATTTATCAAGTTATGTTAACAGCACACAAATATTCCTTTGTATCCATTCATACGGGGACTAGAAGTTAACAAGGCACGTTGCGTACTAGATATAAATACGGCGAAATTGTCTAACGGCAAATCTTCACTACAGAAAAGATTTCCCTGTTCAAATATTCTCAGTTTTACGGCTAAAATGTTTACGGCGAATTATCAATAGAAACGCTCTATTGTGTGGTGTAAAACAGGCTCATATCAGTCATTAGGCCAATTTTTATTGATTTATCATGTTCTGTTAACAGCAACAACTAATCCTTTGTATCCATTCATACGTGGACTAGAAGTTAACAAGGCATGTTGCCTATTAGAAATAAATGCGGCGAAATTTTCTTACGGCAAAACTTCACTACAGAAAGATTTCCATTTTCAAATATTCTCAGCCGATTGTCTTACGGCTAAAATATTTACGGCGAATTATCAATAGAAACGGTCAATTACTTGGTGTAAAACAGGCTCATATCAGTCATTACGCCAATTTTTATTGATTTATCAAGTTATGTTAACAGCAACAAATATTCCCTTGTATTTATTCATACGTGGTCTAGAAGTTAACAAGGCACGTTGCCTATTTGAAATAAATTATGCGAAATTGTATTTCGACAAAAATTTTTATGACGAAAATTTCTAGAACTGCTATATTACGTGGTGTAAAAGAAATACATTTTCTTTCATTAATCCCAACTTTTCTACGTGGAAAAGATGTTTACTAGGTACTTTCATTGCTAAAAAATTTGCGGCGAAATTGTCTTACGACAAAAATTCTATACAGTTAAGATTTCCAAGGTGAAAATTCCTGAGGCGTCCTCTTTTACTTCAAATATTTTTACGGCCAATATTCCTAAAACCGCTCTATTACGTGGTGTAAAATGAATGCTATTTTCTGTCATTAATCACAACTTTTATCGATTTACCAACTTATGCTAACAGCAACATATTGTCTTCCATTGAATGCATTCATACGTGGAGTAGAAGTTAACAAGGTATTTAGCATGTTAAATATAAATGCGACGAAATTGTCTTACAGCACAAATTCTATGCAGCTATATTTTCCACAGTCAAAATTCCTGAGTCAGATTTTCCTACGGCAGAAATTTTTATGGCGTATGTTCCTAGAGCCGTTTTCTTGCGTGGTGTAAAAGAAAGTCACTTTTCTGTCATTAATCCCAGCTGTTATCGTTTTAACATCTTATGTTAATAGCAATGAAATCATATCTTCTCTAGAATCCATTCATACGCGGAGTAGAATTAATGTTTTAAAAAAACCTCTGAAACTCTTCTTAAATATTAATACATGCTTGTTTCTGAATATATCCATCCTTACTTGAATAATTTCTCGAATCTCTGCAAATATATTGGTGTTTTAATATTCATTTGTGCGACTGCTTTTCATGACACTTCCG
>CAHIKZ030000432.1:802500-827500 GCA_903632075.3 Acanthosepion pharaonis
TTTCTCATTTCTTTTTCTTTTTTAGTTAATCAAAGAGGAATGAATCATATCGCAAATACGAATAACTGCTCCATGCAACAGACACCCAATCTTAACCTGTTCAAGTCTAGAGTTTATTGCTATCTTCCCCTCCTATCCATATAAACTATAACTTATTGTAACCCTCTACCACAAGTGGCTATCGGGCCTTGTACAAGGTGAACTTTATTGTAAAAAAAAAGGTTATTCTCTTTCTCTCTCACTCACTATCTAACCTCTCTTTCTATCCCAACACTTTTTTTTTCAAAATTCCTGTTTGGGGGGGGGGTTAATCAAAGACAAATGTTACATATCGCAAACGCGAATCACTGCCCCGTGGTACAGACTCCCAAGATGATGTTTCCCCGATCACTACAATCTTAACCTGTTCAAGTCTAGAGTCAACCGTTATCGCCCGCTCCTATCCATATAAACTACTCTATCGTAACCTTCTACCTCGAGTGGCTCTCCAGGACTTGTACAGGGTGAACCTTACTGTAAAAAAAGTCATAATCTCTCATTCTCTCTCTCTCTCTCTCTTCTTTCAATATATATCTAACCTTTCCTTCTATCTTCTTTTCTTTTTCATTTTTTTTTTTTTTGAGCTAATCAAACACATCGCCAGACGCGAATCACTGCTCCGTGTAACAGACTCTCAATCTTAGCCTTTTCAAGTCTAGAGTTAACAGTTAGTTATCTTCTCCTCCTATCCATATAAACTACTACTTAACGTAACCCTCTACCTCGAATGGCTCCCAAGCCTTGAACTGGGTGAACTTTACCGTTATACTTGCATAGTAGAGTCAACCTTTATCATCCCCTCGTATCCATTTTCAACTGAACCCTTTATTTAATCTAAAAGGGTGGGCAGTTCGATGTCTTATTTTTATTTACTTCTACTCAATTGCTGCTCACACATTTCCACTGGGTGTAAATACACACTACTCGACCCAGGGATTGAACTCACAACCAATATGCCACCAAATTCACAAGCCAACGATTTAATCCACTAGAGCATTGTAGGTTCAATTCAGAATTCCCTGTAGGTTACCCATATCGATTTAAAAAAAAATAAATATTTTTTAAATTATATATTTCTTTATGTTGTAACCTAGGTAAGGTTACTGAATAGAAGAATCTAACGAAGGTTGGTAATGGACGATAATACTTAGGACAAGAACAACACATATAAGATTCGCCAGCGGCGCGTAGAAGTAGTCATCTCCTAGAAGTGAATCAAGTGAATTCCACAATGAATCTTTAACTGCAGAATATCTACCAGCCGCCATTCGTGGTCAGATGTGGCACAAGGCCGAATTTAATGTGGTGTATTCGAGCCCGTAGGTTTGATTAAAAATTCACCGTAGACCCCGGTATTCAACGGGGTCGGGTAGCTGTTTCCCGAGACGAGATTTTGCCCTTCGACATAGCCTTCTCTGGGGATCCTCTCTGCCCGCAGGCAGGGAGTTTGATCAGCAAAGCTGGAGACGAACCCTCAACTGCAGATCAACATACAGTATTTACTACTATATTTATGTGAATGGCGACATTGACATTATCGTCCGTATGTATGGTAGAACACTTTATGAACACGACAGATGTTTAAAATGCTTTTACATCAGACCCATATCAAACGCTTTATGAATTCAAAAAGGGGGCTCTTTAGCAACGGAATATGCAAGACAAACCGTATTATACATCAGAAAATAAGGTAACTGACGATATACAGTTTTGACTACTGTCGATACGTTCAGAACCTCTAATCATTGTTCTGAAAACATTTGTCACAGTTTTTGACGGCAATTGCAAAGAACACAATACTCGCAAGAAAGACATATCATACCAGTATAGCAATTGAATCAATAGCGAACTGCATTCATTTATTTAATACAAAAACTACAGTGTTGCTGAGGTGATAAGAATTAGACAAAGACCAAGCTTTCAAACAGTGAATGGTAAATAGTTAATGAGCCTGGCTCAACTTGAGCTATTATGGATAGATCAATTAATAGTGACGGCTCTGGACATCCATAATGCATCAAGTGATAATTATCTGAAAAAGAAAAACGTTCATTGTTTGAAAGCTCGTAAAAAATTAAGCAAATTCCCATGGAAATCGAGATTTTTTTTTTATAGTTTTTGTTCTTTATCCAAATAATGAATGGGCGGAGATTCCTTGCCTCGGCATGACCTTCAGTCACCAGCAGCAGCAGCCGCAAGTGGATACCCGTTTTGTTAACCTCACATTCTATCCGACTCTCCCTCAGCAGTTCTTAATATTCTATCTATCTATCTATCTATCTATCTATCTATCTGAGTCTATACATGTCTCTCTCATTATATCCTAGTCAATTCCTATCTATCTATCTATCTGTCTGTCATGTCTGTCTCAGTATCTCTCTGACTCTCTCTCTCTCTATCACAGTCTTCTCCTATCTATCTATCTATCTATCTATCTATCTATCTATCTATCATGTCTGTCTCAGTATCTCTCTGACTCTCTCTCTATTCCAGTCTGCTCCTATCTATCTATCTATCTATCTATCTATCTATCTATCTATCTATCTATCTATTTGTCTGTCATGTCTGTCTCAGTATTTCTCTGACTCTCTCTCTCTATCCCAGTCTGCTCCTATCTATCTATCTATCTATCTTCATATATATATATATATATATATTAAGGCATTAAAAACTAGAAATGTAGTATTGAAGGCCATGATAAGTTTAAAATAAAACACAACAGTCGACCGGTTTCGTCCCCTCTCGTCAGAACTATTAATTGGGGAATTTAGATTATGAGAAAAAAAAAAAGTCTGTCATGGGTGACATGAATGAATGGACAGCGGGAAGGAAAACAAAAAAAAAAAAAAAATATATATATATATAAAATTATACCAACCAAGCTGCTAGAATCGCATCACAGCAAGTCCAAGCAAACAATCCATCTCTGTTTGCAAAGAGCAGGCTACCTAGACCTGATGTAAAGCTGTGACTCCAATTTTACCTTAAGATTTTTTTTTTTTGAGTTCCGAACTGGCCAAGACGGAAAACCAGTCCACACTGAAATCCATCGCTCATAATTAAATTCTTTATAAAATGATCCTAAGTCCAATGGAAGACCCATACTACATTTCTAGTTTCAAAATAATGAATGGTATCGCTACCAAAAGAAAATTCGAACGTTATATATATATATTGTCTATCAAATATATATATATATATTTTCATCATTTACTTAAATATTTGTATCTATAAAAAGAATGTTAAACATAAAAAAAATGTCCCCCCCATCCATATTGACGTCATTTGTTTACATTTTACGCTTTACTATTTCAAATTCATAGTAATAATATATATATATATATATATATATATATATATATATATAGGTTGAACTGGTATACCTCCTACAGTATAATGAACTCTTCCTTCTCTCATAAATACAATTAAGAGAGTCGGATAGGTTGGACGAGAATTAAGTAGTAGAACACGTAATCACTGCTAACACTATTGTTTTTTTTTTTAATACTAAACGACCTTCGTCTTCCGTGTTTTTTTTCTGGCCACAAAAAAATTATGTTGAAGTCAAAACAAGTCAGCCAGTTTTTTAAATTCCAAGCAAGATGTAAAAAGGAAACGCTTGTTTTTTTGTTTTTTTTTATTATTATTATTATTTTTCGATAATGTAAAACAAGTCAGGGCGAGGAAAACCACTAAAAAGTTTGTAAACTTTCTTATTTACGGGTATATGTGAAAAAGAAATTATTTCTTTCTTCAGACTCCTGCGGAGTATAGATTTTAGGAGGGGGGTGTTGTGGTAAACCCTCTTACACTATAATGAACTCTTCCTTCTCTCATAAATACAAACTGCGAGAGCCGGACGGGAGCGCAGAGTGTGAAGTGAAGTGGAGTAGTAGACGCAGTGCTAATCTACTTCTTACTAACACTATTGTTTTTTTTATATATCTTCAATATACTTTTTTCAACCGACCTTCGTCTTCCGTTGTCTTTCTTGCTGGCCCCTAAACAGGCCACAACACTTTTGCAGTTTGCGCTATCTGCCTATGTCAATTTTTCATGTCTATCTATCTATCTATCTATCTATCTATCTATCTATCTATCTATCTGTGTGTATGTGTGTGTGTGTGTGTATGTGTTCCTATCTATCTATCTATTTGAGTCAAATGCAACAATATGGGAAATGTTTAAACCAAGGATGGTAAATCTGACACCTAAATCCAAAGGCGACTTACAAATCGAAAGCGCAAAGTATTTATATACTTTTTCCTAAAATGCAAGAATACAGAAGAGCAAAAATAATAAGTTGAGAACTTCAAATTGAAGAAATCTGAATCAAGCAAGCACAACAATTTAAGCATGTTGCAAAGGACGAACAAAGTGACACCGAAGTCCGAAGTCGCCTTTAAATAGCGAAAGATGCCTACCAAAAGCTAAGCAAAGTATTTATATAAATTTTACTCAAACACTGTACGTATTTGACAATGTACTTTCAATCTAATCATTTATGATTGTAATGTAGTAGCTGCTTAAGTAAGAGAAAATTGGCAGACCTGAACGTTTCAGGACCACGAAAATAAGAAATGCAAAAGTTATGAGCTCCTTGATCCCCCTCTTAATTAACTGTTTGGGGCCAGGGTCCTTGTACCACGGTGATGGTCCAAGGTAGAACCAATAAAGAAGAACTCGAACACGGATATGGAATAACACAGATATATTACAAACAAGAATACATACAGAGAAGTAGAAAGTGTTAGTACGAACAATCAGGTTTAGTAGTAATTGCCTGAACGCCACTCTGTTTCGGACTGCCTCTGACTCGACTGACTGACTCGCTCTGACTGACTGACAGACTCCTGACGGACTTCTGACGGACCTCACTCCAAACTTCAGACTGAACGGTATTTAGTCACACCCCCACACGAGGGCATCACGTGGCACAAGGCCGGTTTAACGTGGGATCTCCGAGCCCGTGGGCTCGGCCAAAAATATGCCCTTTGAACCCGTATAAACGGGTTCAGAGTCGGTTTACCTCCCCGAAAGAGACTCTGCCCTTCGGCGTAGCCTCGTTCGGATTCCTCCCCGCCCGAAGGCAGAGAGTTCAACCGATCAGCCAGTCAGCCGGTCGCCCGTCTTCGGTCTGAACGATATTTATTTATACAATAGTATAAAATGTGGCACAAGGCCTAAAAGGGGGTGGGGGAAGGACGGTCTTCTTCTGTCTTAATTTTAAACTTAGCTAGTCACAGACACGGACCCAAACATACCAACAATGTTCGAATCACCAAAACAACGCATTCACTCCTACCTTTCTTACTGCGTCCACCATAATACCTCAAATTCTCTATGAAATCCTAACTAGTCCCCTTATGTACAGATATTGTTCGTGGGGGGCATAAAACAACAACTTTTATAAATATCCCCAAATGCCGTCTTCGGTTTGAACTCCCTGCTTCCTCTTGAGGCGCAGTATTTATTACGCATAGAATAGTCCATTATGTTATTATGGGTAAGGTCCCATAACATTAATATTATCCGAGATTAAGATATGGATCCAATTAGTCATTTTTTTTACTAATGTTCATCCAGTACATGGCCCAAGAGCCACTCATGCTAGAGGGTTACTGCGTGGAGTTATATTAGCGTAGGAAAGAACAAATGTTAGGAGCATAGAACTATCTATCTATCTATTTATCTATCTGTCTGTCTGTCTGCCTAACTCTCCCTTTATCTATCTATCTATCTATCTATCTAAGTCTGCTAGGATCTATCTATCTATCTATCTATCTATCTATCCATCTATCTATCTATCTATCTATCTATCTAAGTCTGCTAGGATCTATCTATCTATCTATCTATCTATCTATCTATCTATCTTTGTTCATATCTGTCTAGGTAGCTAGCTAGCAATCTGTTTGTTTGTATGACTGTCTGTCTATTTATCTATCTGTCTTTTTCTCTTCATAACTATATATTTATTATCTATCTATCCATATATATATATTATCTATCTGTAAAGATATATATATATATATATATACATATTATCTATCTATCTATCTATCTATCTATATATATATATATATATATATATATATATATATATATATATATATATATATATATATATATATATATTCACCCTATACAAGGCTCAAGGGAGATGGTTACTCTATGGAGTTACATTAGCGTAGGAAAGGATACACCTTATGAGTATAAAGCTGAAGTATACACGGAAACTCAATCCTAAACAAGAAACAATGGATAAACTTCTATTCCTGTTTAAAAAAGACCGGCGAGGAGTGTGAACCGTACGATAGACAAATCTATCTACTCCTATTGATATTCCTTATTTATTATTGATTATTTAATAAATTGTTGTTGATTATTATTATTATTATTATTATTATTATTATTATACGTATGTTTGCGTGTTTATTCATTGATTTGTTTATGATTTACTTAACTCGTTTGGTTATTTATTTATTTAGATTTTAGTCGGCGTTGATTTTCTTGTTTTGTTTAAAGTATTGGTTTCGTCTAAAGTATGTTACAGTATATGTGTTTATATAGTGTTACATTAAATGCGTTGTATATAGTGTTACTATATCTACGTTGTATATAGTGTTACATTATCTGCATTTTATATAGTTTCGCTTTATCTGCGTTTTATACTGTTACATTATCTGTGTTTTATATAGTGTTACATTATCTGCGCTGTATATAGTGTTAGTTTATCTTTTTTGTATACAATGTTACATTATCTGCGATGTATATAGAGTTATATTATCAGCGTTGTATATAATATTACATTAACTGCGTAGTATATAGTGTTACATTATCTACGTTTTATATAGAACTAGCAGTAGAGCCCGGCGTTGCCCGGGGATGTAACAGTAAGAGATAGATCAAGTATCGACCATCATAAAGACTGAAAAATAAAATTGACTAAGATTATTGTTTAAGGTTGACGGACACGCATGTCTTAATTAGTTTTTTTTTTTTTTACTTTTCTTTTTTTTTACGAATTGGTCAAACCCAAACTCAAACAAAAACATTGTTTTCAATCGTTATGAGTCTACCGATTGAATAGAATTTTATTATAAACAATTGTCTTGTAAATGGAATTTTGTTTTGTTGAAATCGGTTGAAAAATGTAGGAAATCCGATCCCATATATAAACGAACACACACACACACACACACACACACACACACACACACACACACTTCTCTCTCTCTCTCTCTCTCTCTCTCTCTCTCTACCTGGGTTTTATAATAAGTATAACTCGATATGAGTTGTCCTCCTTTCATTCTCGACAGCGATGCTTCTTAATCGTGATTTCAAATTGATTTCGTTCAAAAACAATTGTTTTTCCATTTTTTTGGCGCTGTCAGAACCACCGCAAGTTAATTTTATGTAGTCCTGTGAAGTTTTGTTGAAATCGGTTGAAAAATGTAGGAAATCCGATCCAATATATAAACGAACTGACAAACACACACACAACCTGGGTTTTATAATAAGTGTGATTATATTATCTGAGTTGTATATAGTGTTACATTATCTGCGTTGTATATAGTATTACATTATCTGCGTTTTATATAGTGTTACATTAACTGCATTTTATATAGTGTTACTTTATCTGCGTTGTATATAGTGTTACTTTATCTGCGTTTTATATAGTGTTACTTTATCTGTGTTTTATATAGTGCATATACTTGCATTTTTCATGTTGTTCATGTCTAAAATCTGGAGATTTCAACCTGTCTTTTTAGTATTTTTGCTTTAAGTTTGTAAATACGAAGAATGGGTTTGGAATTATCACCCAAATTTGAAAGACACAGCGAACACAAACCCGATTAATGCAAGCTATAAATGAACCCTGTACTGGAGGCTCAAAGATTTCGGCCGCTCGGCTAAAAATCAATCTGCAATTTTCCGCAAATTCTCACCAGCTAACCAACTTCCGTTCTATCATGGCGAATAGGTTACAGGAGCGATAATCCGACAACTGAACGTTTGCTGAAGCAAATAATGACGAATATCAGGTGTAAATTCTCTATTTTCTACACCATTTGCTACTCCATCATTCCGGAAGGATTCAAGCAAGCAAAATTAAGGTGTTAACTGATGCTTCTGGTCATGGTTCTTGGTTTACTCTTGACGACATAAACGCCGACATATAACCGAATAAGGGCTACGGTTCAATGGTTAACAAGATGTGTTCTCACCCTACTTCATAGTTAGCAAAAATACTTCATACCAAAATATGCAAAGCTAAGAAAACAATTACAAATTGTCAAGGTCTAAAACGGGTGACTACCCATTTTTAATTATACCTTAGTAACTTTATTTACATTATTCAGACTATTGTCCTCATCTTTGTCGCCATATTTAATACAATGTTTCGGCCGTTGTGCGCCCCGGCCTTCTTCAGGTGGTTGGAATGTCGAACTGAACCCTTTATTTCGTTCAATGGCGTAGACTGTTCTAGTTTCACGTGCCATGTTTAATAGATGCCAGTTATCAGTTATCTCCTGTTAATTTCCCTCTGAAAGTTCTCCACTGCCTTAACCGGCTATTGAACTCACACTCATTGGGTCCTGTCACTGGATCTAACTAACGCCTTTATCCACTGTGCCATGTGTCTTTGTGTCATTCCAACCACTTGAAGAAGGCCGGGGCGTACAACGGCCGAAACGTTGTAACAAATATGGTGACAAAGATTAGGACAATAGTCTGAATAATGTAAATAATGTACATAATACCTCATCTCAGTAATATAAACAGATACTGAAAAGCCGAAACGTTGTAATAAATATGGTGACAAAGATGAGGACAATAGTCCGAATAATGTAAATAATGTACATAATACCTCATCTCAGAAATATAGACAGATACTGAAAGGCCGAAACTTTGTAATAAATATGGTGACAAAGATGAGGACAATAGTCCGAATAATGTAAATAAAGTACATAATACCTCATCTCAGAAATATAGACAGATATCTTAGTAGGTATATAGCTCTATGTTCATTAAACGACCTAGAAGTGGAAGAATGGTCTTTTGACTGGGTATGATAACTGAAAGCACTTCGGGAGCCTATATTTTGGCCTAGGATGAGTGTGGGCAGGGAACTTTGATTTATAACTTTCTTAAGGTGGTAGAGTGTGAGGTGAGGTGAGGTGAGGTGTTCAAGCGCCGTAAAAGAGGAACTATTTTGCCAGCAAGCGGCAGACTTTCCCAGTCAACGTTATGAGTGATGACACCTACCTGACATTCTTTGCATACAGACCACCACACTCTCTCGTAGGTTGACTTGTCATTTGCCAAAATTTAGTGCAATTCGCACACATATAGAAAAATTGGAAATTAACTTCGCTCAACAATTTACTTATGAACACAACATTCAAAACAGGATCCCTTTCCTGACCTTTGTAGTTGATGCTAATAATGAGGATTGTATTGATTATGTGAACATTGTTCGAAAAACAATTATTCGAAAATATTTATTCGAATTGTAAATTGTTTGAATGAAAATGAATCGAAAGGACAATTATATTAAATGATAATTATTCGAAATGCAAAATTCTTTATTGCAATAAAAATGTCAAAATTAAAAGAGGAAATACCAAATTTTAATTATTCGAAATACAAATATCGTTAATAAAACAATTTAGTAAGAAAAAATCCTTACAACTTTAAGTTATATGATACTACACGCAGTCAGCTACTGAAGACTATTCGTTAAAGGATGCCACTGATTTTTTAAAGTTTTCCATTTATGTCGCGATATTTCTTGGCGATCTTGATATTTTGACAATCTGCTCTTACTTTTGCAATATGAATTTCTTGTAAGTCCTGCTCTCTTTTAAGAGTGTCTAAGAATTTCCATATTGTGGGATTATGGGATGACACTCGATGCAAAAAAAGCTCTATGGCTTCTTTCAAGAGCGTCACTTGTTCAAGATAAATCAACATTGTATTCCACTAAGCAAACCACATACGTATTTCAAACATAAGTATTTCGAATAATAAGGATTGTATCGATTACGTGAACATTATTTGAAAATAATTATTCGAAAAACATTTATTCAAATTGTAAATTGTTTGAATAAAAATGAATCGAAAAGACAATTATATTAAATGATAATTATTCGAAAGGCAAAATTATTTATTGCAATAAAAATGTCAAAATTAAAAAAAGGAAATGCACAAATGATAATTATTCGAAATACAAATATCGTTAATAAAACAATTTAGTAAGAAAAATCTTTATAACCTTATATGAGACTGCAGGCAAATAGTCAACTCCTGAAGGGTATTCGTTAAAGGAAGCCACTAATTTTTTAAGTTTTCCATTTACGTCGCGGTATTTCTTGGCGCTTTTGATATTTTGAGAACCTGCTCTTATTTTTGCAATATGAATTTCTTGCAAGTCCTGTTCTCGTTTAAGAGCGTCTAAGAATTTCCATATTTTGGGATGATGAGATGACACTTACCCTAAAAAATCCTTATACCATCCTTCAAGGGTATTATTAGTTCTAGGTAAATCCGCATCGACCCTTTTAAAGCAACACCCGATTTCAAACAGGTATTTCGAATAATTATCATTTAGGATAATCGTCCTTTCGATTAGTTTAACGATTAATTTAATAAACAATTTACAATTCGAATATTTTTTTCACTCTGATGCATGAAATACTCACAAGTTAAAATTCCTGTCTCATTAATTATAAAAATGAATATCCACACAAATATAAAATAAATGTTATAAAAACTTGATTGACTGTGACAAAATGACTTATTCTTCGGACACATTTTAATGATAATTATAATATATAGATAATTTATATTTCATAATATGTATATAATTTTGTATGGGATAACTATATGAAAAATGTTTTAATCCCAAAAACACATTAAACAATTTGAGTTTAAAATTCCCAGCGTCTCTCCTTCGTGCGCATGCGTAGTTGTATGAACGTAAACAGTCGCCATTTTATATCTTTAATTTCGCTTCGTTTGCTTTTAATTTTGTCAACGGAAACAACACAGTAGGGTCAGTTGGGCACCATCTGTGAGAAAAATGATATGCCTCCCGCCAGGAATTTGGAAACAGAATGCTGTAGTGCTTGTCATTTGCACCAGTAGCTCCTATACAAATATTTCAGAGAATTTGGGAGTCAATCTGAGGACAGTGAACAGGATTTGAAAACAGTCTAATGATGATAAGGTCTTTGGCATGATCACTAGTGATGGTGACTTTATGCTTCCGTTCATCTTCCCACAGGGTCTTAGACTCAACACAGAGGCCGACATCAAGTGCTTTGAGAGAGATAGTGCAGCACTGGGTCAAGAGGGTGGCTGCTGGAAGATCCCATATCTGGCAACAGGACACAGCAGCAGGGGAACCCAGGCATGGTTGTCAGACAATTTCTGCGACCACATCAAACTTTGCATCTGGTGACTTAACACGCCAGACTGCACCCTCCTTGATTATGATGTGTGGGGCGGAGTTGAGCGAGAGGTCAACAAAACACCTTGTAATATCAATGATAAACTGAAGGTAAGGAGTATGGTAGCATTCATCAACTTAAACGAAGACAGTGTCCAAAAGAGTTGCAGGAGATTCCGAAGTCGTCTGGAGGCCATGGTGGAAGCCAATGGCGATTATATTGAATAAATTGATTCTTTAGTATTTCAAGATATTTTTGTGTTATATATAAAATAAGATGTCAGTGTTATTTTCATTTTTGCTAAATTTAGACGACAATTTAACCGCTGGAAATTATATATATATATATATATAAATAATAAATTTAATAAAAATAAAAATGTTTTAAAATAATTGTCGGACTTTGTCCATTTCATAATTTGTGACGTCATTTGTTTACATTTGGATACGCATCGAGCAGATATGAATGAACGAGAGAGATTCATGGAAGATTCATTTAAAGGGAATAAATTCGAACTCGCCAACCGAACGCTCCCCTGTGGCCAAATCGGTTAAAGGCACGTCAAGCTATATGACGGTTCCATATAGGCTACAGGTTCGATTCCCGTTGGAGGACGAATATTTTCTGTGAAAATTTCTCGGACATTCAGGCCGGTAAATGTTGTTTAATACTGTTTATTATAAACAGAGCATTTATTTAAATATTTGTATTTATAATTTCTATAGAATGTATAAACATAAAATGTCTTAAAATAATTGTCGGATTTTCTCCATTTCATAATGTGTGACGCCATATATATATATAAGATTAAAAAACAGCAGATATTTTATGTATAGTGCTCAATATTAAAATATTATTTTCATTTTGTAAAAAAGGAAATATAGTTTAAAAACCAGGAACCCCTGAAGATTGGAAATTTTACCAAGAAACTTCGAAGTCGGGAATATATATATATATATATATATATATATATATATACTCGATTGGGGTCTTTTTCTCTGAACTAGAAATTATGATTATTTTCAGCCTACTCGGATTTTTTAGTTCTTTCTTTTCTCAATTTTTTTTCCCACATAGCTATTTTTAAATATATTTTTCTTTGCAAATTGTATTACCCGTTTTTTTTTGTTTTTTGTATTTACACCAGCCGAGTATAGTTACTAACATCATATATATATACACAAGTTAGTAGTTGCTTTGAAATTTTTCATGCAACAAAAGCAGACTATTATTATTGTTCCGTGTATTGGTTGATATATTGAAAAGTAATTGTCATTTTTGATAATGGCTTATGTAAGCCGGAAGCTTAGATTGGATTTAAACATGTATCAATATGGTGATTTCCTTTCGTCCTTCAATGATAATGTTATTAAGCTTACCAGACAATATGAAAGGAACTTACTTAAAATAGACAAAACTTGTCTATATTATTTAATGAAACGTGCATCAATGAAAAATTGCTGCCTAAATATACACAATATATATATATATATATATTCTGTGTGTGTGTGTGTGTGTGTTTTTCTAATAAATTCCCGGTGAACATTATTATTTGGGACAAAAATCAAATATGTGCGGAAGTTTACGTATCTGGGCAAGTGTTTTGACGGAGGACGGTAAGTGCGACGCTGAGATCCGAAGACGGATTGGGATGGCCAAGCATTCATTCCAGAAGCTGGTCAAAGTACTGCGAAACAGGAGGATTTCTATGGTAACAAAGAAAAGAGTACTGAGCTACTCCGTGACGTCTGTCCTTCTATACGGCAATGAATGTTGGACGATATCCTCAAGTATGAAGAAGAGACACGAGCCGGCGGAGATGTCGTTCTACAGATGCTGAGGTTATCATGGACCGAGCATGTGAGCAACGATGAGGTCTTGAGGAGGATGCAAACAAGGAGGAAGCTTATGCTTAACATAAGGAAGAGGTAGATGAAATTTCTGGGAGAGGTAACGAGAAAGGAGGGCCTGGAGAATCTGATACTCACAGGTCGAACAGAGGGGAAAATAGACAAGGGAAGGACGCGCATGAAATACCTGGCGGACTTGGGTAGGTGGATGGCGGTGCGTGGTCTGGGGGTGTTTGCAGAAACACAAAACCTGTTGAGAGCCACAAGCAATAGGGGGAAGTGGAGGGCCATGATCGCCTACGTTTTGGAAGGACATGGCACATAAAAAGAAAAGGGCTTTTCATGCTACTTTGGCAAGTTCAAGATGTTGCAAAATGTACGATGCGCATCGCAACTATATTCGCCAAGATGGAGTGAAATGCTCGTATGGCTAAGATAAAAATAGCGAAAAATTACCATTATTTGGGAAAAGAAAAATGAAGAAAACCAGGAAAAATTCACAACCCTGTTCGATTGGAAACAGTAGGATCAAAATGCTAAAAGCAAAATTGTACTCAACGATAATGGACACTCAACGTCCCTGCCCTTATAACAGCATATAATTCCAATAAAATAAGCAATCCCTAGGGAGTCTGCTATCGAAGCACACCGAAGAAAGAGAGCTCAATACCACATTAACTGACAGAATCATAATATTTATACTTTATATGTTAAGGGTCTACCAGTTAATATACAATTTGAATACATTTTTCTCCAACGTCTCTGTAAGAGACTCCATTGAGAGTTTGCGTATCATATATATATATATATATATATATATATATATATATATAAAGAAAGAAAGAAAGAAAGAACAGTAAAATATATAATCAGGTGTTCTTATTGATATTTTTTATTTTTACAAAACAATGCTCACTGTAAATGTACGGAACATAAATATTATAAATTAACTGATTTAAAATATGGTTTCTTCGCTACACAGTAATAACCATGTTTCAAAAACTGAAGCTAAAAACTTCAAATTTAATTATATACTTAAATTAAAAGCATTAGTTCTGTTTCATCTTTAAGCGAATTTTGAAATATATATAATTAAATTTGAAGTTTTAGCTTCAGTTTTTGAAACACGGTTATTACTGTGTAACGAAGAAACCATATTTTAAATCAGTTAGTTAAAATATATATATATATATATATATATATATATATATATATATATATATTATTATTATTATTATTATTATTTAAAAAAATCATTCCTACTCTACATAAAAGTTCTCATGTTTCAAAAACAAGAGCTGAAAACTTCAATATAATTATTAGAATTAATTTGACTTGATGCTTTAATTCAATTTAATTTTAATAATTATATTGAAGTTTCGGCTCTTGTTTTGAAGCATGAGAACTCTTATGTAGCGAAGGAATCATATTTTTAAAAAAATAATTATAATTTAGGCTCTTCTTTTGTATTGAGTATTGTTTTTTTAAAAATAAAAACAAAAATACTAAAGAATTTCGGATTATATACCTAACGAGTATATACCTTCTTATATACCTTCTTTCCTATTTTTTACATATTTGCACACATTTGTGCGTGTGTGTGTGTGTATGTATGTGTGTTTAGGCAGCAATCCTTCTTTCATGAACATTTCATTAAATACGACAGTCAAGGTGCGTTGATTTCATTGTTTACACAATTTCTCATGCGATCTATTATATTTTTTTCTTTTCAGATGATAAATTATATAAAAACTGTTTGAATGTTCTTTTTTCCTAGCGCTTTCGGCTATTCATGTACCCATTTTCAAGTCTGAAATATTTTAACTGTTAAATAAGAAGTAGTTTGTTGCACGTATTTATATAATGTTTTCATTTTTCAAAACACGGTCAAGATATTGTGTCCATGTTCATAGTTGATATTATTCAGTGTTGGTTTTTATTATATATATATATATATATATATATATATATATATATATATATATATATATATATATATATATATATATATATAAACCGTAAACCACAAGTAATTTGTTCCATTCTTCTTTACATATTCTCTTTAGGTCCAGGATATTTTTCAGGGCTCTTTTATTGACTTGAATTTTTAATAAACATACAAATTTATATTGGATTCAAGTCTGGAGACTGTGATATATTCTAGTTTATATATATATATATATATATATATATATATATATATATATATATATATATATAACTCAGTGACTGAGAGAACTCGATTCGATTTACCGAAGAGTCATGCATTATTAACAGTAATAGTCACTGTTTAAAAACCCACACTTCCTCCCCCCAGAGAGCTCAACCGAAATAAATTTTTCAGGAGCATATATGTTGTCATCCACAGACAGATGGTTTCGCTGTATCACAGCTCATCAGTGTGGCTAGACGTCTTTTGCCTCTAGCTAGGATCGAAATCCGTCAGTCGAGGAGTCTACCCCTAAGCCGTTGGCGCACAGCAGGGATGAAGTTGAATTTAAACGTATTTATTTTTAGATAAACACACAGTGACTGAGAGAACTCGATTCCATTTACCGAAGATAGATAGATAGATAGATAGATAGATAGATAGAGAGACAGACAGACAGACAGACAGACAGACGGAAAGACATAGGTGTATGTCTTGAAAAATTCAAATGTTCCCGATAATGAGCACTCGTCTCCATAAAAACAGGCCATTTTAAACAACATTTATATATGCAATTTACTTTCGAACAATGTAAGCGTATTTTAGTCCCCACAACGCCAGAAATGTGCTGTGCCCAGTGAGGATGGACAGTGTACGAGTCACGTCAAGAAGAAAATGAAATTTCTAATGTGTTTAGCATCTGTGCTACTTGATGGCCTGCTATTTCGTCCAAGAATTACCAATGTTTCTGCTTAGTCGTTGGCTTTTTCACGAATGTTATTAAAGATGGCCGACTTTGAGATGCCAACAATTATCGCTTCTTCTGTCAATTGAGAGACGAGTGTAGATAATCGCTTCCAGGAATGGCTACTTGTATTCTTCTCAGTCAGTGTCTATATTGGATTAATTCCGTTTTCTTTTCTTAAAGAATACTTCTTTCCCTTTCATTCTTTCTCTTTTCTTTTTCTCTTCTTTTCAGTTTTTATTTTCTACTTTGTCTTCTATTGCATATTTATTCCGTGTCTTTCTTTCTTTCTTTCTTTTGTCTATCTCATTTCCTGAATTTCTTTCTTTCTTTCTTTCTTTCTTTCTTTCTTTCTTTCTTTCTTTCTTTTGTCTATATCATTTCCTGAATTTCTTATTTATTTCTCATTCACTTTTTATTCCCATTCTTTCTTTCTTTCTTTCTTTCTTTCGTTATTCTCTTTCTTTCTTTCTTTCGTTATTCTCTTTCTTTCTTTCTGTCTTTCTTTCTTTCTTTTCCCTATCTCTTCTATTTCTCATTCACTTTCTAAATTCCTACTTTCTTTTATTTCATTCCTACATCCTTTATTTCTTTCTTTCTTTCTTTCTTTCTTTCTTTCTTTCTTTCTTTCTTTTCTCCCTTCAATATATTTATTGTTTCCCTTTTTTCTTCTTCATCATTTCCTTTAAATTTCTTTTCTTTTGCCCCTCTTTCTCACTTCCTTCTTTCTTTTTACCTTACCTAAATCATTTTATTTTTCTGATGATTCTTTCTCCTTTCCTTTTTTCTCTCTCTCTTTCTTCTTTTCTTTTTCTCATTTTTCCCTCTTTCTTGTTTTTCTTTTTGTTTTTCCTCCCTTCTCTTTTCCTTCTCGTTTGTTCTTTCTTTCCTTTTTTTCTTTTTTCGAACTCATGATCTGTGCGATGCTAACACAACATCCTAATATTTTTTTCTTTTTTCAGACGAGAACTTTACATAAGTTCTTCGTCTGTTTACAGCGACTCACTATTAAGCATGAAATTTTAAAATTCGGACGTCACGAAGGCAAAAAATCAAGTAATTGCACTTTATTTCTTGCCGGCGTGTGTTCGCTGGGTTACAGATCATCCGACACCGAAGAACTAAACTCAAGACTCATGAGATTGTCAAAAATGAAATTTTTGTAAACAGAGAAATTTCCCATGATGCTCCAATATTACACAGACAACCATTTTCCCAACAGTAGGTCGCATGAGATATAATTCATTATAACCAGGGCTGCACAATGAAAAAAAAACTTAAGCTGATTTATTTTATTGACCGCAGAAGATCACACGTGTAGACATCTGCCTTAGAAATGGGGAAAATTCGATTTTTTTTGTTTGTCTGGAGAAAATATTATTTTTATAATTAATGTAGAATAAATAGTCATGATTAAGTGTACCTAGCGAAAATACCCAACAGACGGAACTGACAAAGTTTCTAATACGCAATAAGAAAAGGAAAAAAAAAAGAACAAAATAAAATAATACTTATCAACATTTTGCAGGTTATTTAAAGCCATAAAATATTTTTAGATTTGATGTAATGGAATAACCAGACCCCCCCCCATGAATGATTACACTATAGGTAGTAAGTACCTATAAAGTCAACTGTCTACGAGAGACTCGAGGAAGAGCGAGAAAGAAAATAGTGCTCTCTTTCCTGTTCTTCACTGTCGAACTCTTTGCCTTGAGCAGAGAGGAACCCAAACGAGGCTTTGCCTAAGGGCAAAGTTTCGTCCGCGGAGGTAGATAGACCTTGAATCCGCTTATGCAGAGTCTAAGGGAATATTTTTGGCCGAGGAGAAACTACGGTAAACTCAACCTTGTGCCACATACATCCCTCGTGGAGGCGCTGTTAAATATTAAGAGTGAGAGAGAGAGAGAAGACGAATTAGTGGCACTCACTACTAGATTGACCTGTGTGTATAACTGTACCGTATTTCATATTGTACTTGTTGTGTACAGTAAACCTTTCTTCTATTATCCACCTGGTGTTAAGTATTTATATTCCCTTAGTACGGAATATAACAAGATTATAAGAAATTTTTGAAGATATTAATGATTCACAGATACAAGTGCTAATAACTGTTGCAATTTAGGGAGTTTTCCTGAATAGAATAATCAAACGAAGGTTGATAATGAACGATAATACTTAGGACAAGAACAACACATATAAGATTCGCCAACAGTGCGTAGAAAAAGTAGTTAACTGCTGGAAGCGAGTCAAGTGAATTTCACGGTGTATCTCCAACTGCAGATACCTACCAACCTCCCCACGCGGTCAGATGTGGCACAAGGCCAAATTTAATATGTGGCATCCGATCCGGTAGCCTCGCTAAAATTCTCCGTAGACTCCGTATAAAACGGGGTCGGATAGCTGTTTCCCAAGATGAGACTCTGCCCTTCAACATAGCCTCGTTTGCCCAGAGGCAGTGGGTTTGACCAGCACAGCTGTAGACGAATCTCCAACTGCAGGATATCTGCCATCCGACCCACGCGGTCAGATGTGTCACAAGGCCGAATTTAATGATAGTTACCCGAGCTCGTAGGCTCGGCAAAAAGTTCCTCGTAAACCCCGTATAAAACGAGGTCGGATAGCTGTTTCCCGAAACGAGACTCTGCCCTTCGACATACTCGTCTGGGGTCCCTCTCTGCCCGAAGGCAGTGAGTTTGACCAGCACAGTTGGAGACTAATCTCCAACTGCAAGATATCTACCATCGGCCCCACGCAGTCAGATGTGACATAAGGCCAAATTTAATGTGGGTATCCAAGTTCGTAGGCTCGGCCCAAAATTCCCCGTAGACCTCGTATGAAACGGGGTCGGGTAGCTGTTTCCCGAGACGAGTCTCTGTCCTTCGACATAGCCTCGGAGGCTGCGAGTTTGACCAGTACAACCGGAGACGAACCTCCAACTGCGGACTAACATATAATATTTACTACTGTATTTATGTGAATGAGGACATACCTATTATCATCCGTAAGTATGCTACAACACTAGCTGGGGGAGAAGAGGTGAATTCCTATATTCCCCAATTTGCGCGAGTTTAATGAATATAACGAACGCGACTGGAGATGGAACTCGGATCTCCGTTGAAGTAATTAATCGAGACGTAATATTAAGGAAGTTGGGTCGATCAGAGAATCTACGAGAAACGATAAGGCAGATCATGTTATTGATTCAATTGGAAATTATGTTTCTTTAAATTTATTTTAAATTAAAATTAGGTGTGATCCTGTTGCCTATAAAACTCGGGTCTTCTTTAGGATATATAAGAGTTGAGAAATATTGAGTCTTATCTGCGATAACTGTATTATTAAAATATAATAAACGTGGATAGATAGATAGATAGATAGATAGATAGATAGATAGATAGATATAAATAGGCTTAGATATAAACAGACAATGATAGATAGATAGATAGATAGATAGATAGATAGATAGATAGATAGATATGAATAGGCTTAGATATAAACAAACAATGATAGATAGATAGATAGATAGATAGATAGATATGAATAGGCTTAGATATAAACAAACAATGATAGATAGATAGATAGATAGATAGATAGATAGATAGATAGATAGATATAGGCTTAAATATGAACAGACAGTGATAGATAGATAGATAGATAGATAGATAGATAGATTGTATCTTCTGATGAAATCCAATCTGCTGAAAGCTTTTCAAAATCGTCTCATGTCAATATATATATATAAATATATTCGCTTCGTTCAATCCCGAAAAAAATGTTTGCTTTAAACTCTTAAAAATGCCTCATAAAAAAAATTGTCATTAATTAAATCAGCTAACGGAAGCTAAGTAACTGAAAATTGTAAAGACACTGATATTGGCATTCTCACTGCGAGCCTGCAGTGCGCATGCGTTTTATTCGATATTTCCAGATGGCTTCCCGTGCGGGAAGAAACAGGTGGGAGGACAGTTGAACTATATAGCTTTGTATTACGTGTACCCATCCGTTTTAATACTTATTATGACAGAGCTGAATTCCACCGAAATAGCAACACACTGCCGATTGCATTGTCGTAAAAATTTAGTAACTGATTAAGTGAACTAATCCCTCTTAAACTTATTATCCGGATTTTCGGTGAACAGTGGGCATATCAGAATTAAACTGGAAATAAGATAAGAACAATGTATCTAAGGTAAAGACATGGCGACAAGAAATAGAATCTTCCTTGCCAGAATATCAGAACGAGCAATACAAATACAGAAGGACGTAAAGCCATGTTTAATAAACTACCCAAATGATTTGATTCGACAAAACACAAAGATTTATTTGAACTGCCAGGACAACTTTATATATTTGGGAAAGCTAACACAAAAATATGGAATATTTACGCGGGGAAAAACCGTCTGCATACTGATAGAAAATGAATTGAGCGTGTAACAAAAAAATAGAAATGGTTGTAAAACAAGGATGCATCTTCAGACCGGATCTAATTAATTTATACAGCAACGCGTTTCTAATAGATCTAGATGTTCTACCAGGATTTATTGTTGGTGGACACAATCTGAACAACATAATATACGCAGATGACAACGTTTTGATGGCAGATACAGAAAGAAAATCATAGTGGCCTTGTACAATAACGCCCAGCGGGCATTTGCCGTTTTAGAACCCCCTAAATGATTTTCACTTAAATTAAACTGTTTAAAACGATTTTTGTCCTTGGGTAGCAATTCAGAGGCACACTGGGATAGCGAAAGACGCCTTTCAGAAGCTAAGTAAAGTATTAAGAAACAGGAAAAAGAATAAGTACAATATTTTGGTTCAGCAGAAGCAAGGGAGAAAATAAGTTCCTGTAAAGATTAAGAACATAATTTCAAAATATAAAAGTGGATCAAGTGTTAGCAAATTAAGTGCAAAGTATAGAATGGCAAAATCAACAATTTGCAGTAGAATCAAAAAAAAAAAAAAGGATTAATTAAATAGGGCTTGAATTTGCTAACGGATTAACCCAAATTAGTAAATCGCGCAGCAATTTTACTAAGAGATTAAATATTTAATCTTGGAATGGATTAAAAAAAAGAAATTACTGACGAAAATGAATCGATAACACTTTGTAACAGAATTTTTCTCTTTGTGTAGCAATTGTCATTTCCTATTTCTTTACGCGTACAAAGTATGAAAAATGGTTAATATTTTCTTCAAACTTTGCTTTTGGGATCATGATGACGATATTTCGGAATTTTCTTATTCCCATTGGGAAAACTGGCAAATGTGAACATTCTCGTTCACACGATGTAGGAATAAAATGGCATATGATTCAAAAGCACCATTTATTTATTTTAGGATTACGCAACAGCCCACAAATTTAGAAGTGAGTTTTTTTTCAGGATTTACGCTTATACTGTAATTTACTTTCAGCAAATATAGTCTCCCATCATATTTTCGTCATACGTTCCTTGGTAGCAGCGTTCAAGTTCCAGTATATCCTTGTTGAAAATCCACCTTCCTCCTCTGATTTCGCAGCTATGGTCTCTTTTCGTTTATCTAGATAAGCCTTCAAGGATATAGACTTTGAGGGATATCCTGCCTTCAAGGATATGGACTTTGAAAGATATCCTGCCTTCAAGGATATAGACTTTGAGGGACATCCTGCCATCAAGGATATGGAATTTGAGAGACATCCTGCCTTCAAGGATATGGAATTTGAGGGACATCCTGTCTTAAAGGATATGGACTTTGAGGGACATTCTGCAACCAAATACGGACATTCAGGGATATGGACTTTGAGGGACATTCTGCATATCCTGAGCGTCAAGGATATGGACTTTGAGGGACATCCTGCAACCAAATGAGCGTCAAGGATATGGACTTTGAGGGACATCCTGCTTCAAATGAGCGTCAAGGATATGGACTTTGAAGGACATTCTGCTTTGTGGGCCATCCTGAGCGTCAAGGATGGGGACTTTGAGGGACATTCCTTCAAACCAAATGAAGGATCAATGATGGACTTTCAAGGACATTTTGAGGGATTTTCTCAAATCCAAAGCCTTCAAGGATATGGACTTTGAGGGATTCTGCATCCTGCCGTCAAGGATATGGACTTTGAGGGACATCCTGCATTCAAAGCGTCAAAGGGACATGGCCTTTGAGGATATAGGACTTTGAAATCCTGCCGTCAAGGATATGGACTTTGAGGGACATTCTGCCAAATGAGCGTCAAGGATATGGACTTTGAGGGACATTCTGCCTTCAATTGAGCGTCAAGGATATGGACTTTGAGGGACATTCTGCAGCCAAATGAGCGTCAAGGACTTTGAGGGACATTCTGCAACCAAATGAGCGTCAAGGATATGGACTTTGAGGGACATTCTGCAGCCAAAGGATATGCGTCAGGGAGGGATATGGACTTTGAGGGACATTCTGCAACCAAATGAGCGTCAAGGATATGGACTTTGAGGGACATTCTGCCTTCAAGGATATGGACTTTGAGGGACATCCTGCAACCAAATTCAAGGATATGGACTTTGAGGGACATTCTGCAAAGCCAAATATGGCTTCAAGGACATGGACTTTGAAGGATATGGACTTTGAGGGACATCCAAATGCCGTCAAGGATATGGACTTTGAGGGACATCCTGCCTTCAAGGACCAAATCCTGCCTTCAAGGATATGGACTTTGAGGGACATTGCCTCCAAATGAGGGCGTCAAGGATATGGACTTTGAGGGGCAACCAAATGAGCCTTCAAGGATATGGACTTTGAGGGACATCCTGCCTTGGAGGATATGGACATTTTGAGGGACATCCTGCCGTCAAGGATATGGACTTTGAGGGACATCCAAATGAGCTTCAAGGATATGGACTTTGAGGGACATCCTGCAAATGAGCGTCAAGGATATGGACTTTGAGGGACATCCTGCCTTCAAGGATATGGACTTTGAGGGACATCCTGCCTTCAAATGAGCTTCAAGGATATGGACTTCAAGGAGGACATTCTGCATCCTGCCTTCAAGGATATGGACTTTGAGGGACATGGACTTGCAGGGAAATCCTGCCTTCAAGGATATGGACTTTGAGGGACATCTGCAGCCTCAAGGTGAGCGTCAAGGATATGGACTTTGGACATCCTGCCTTCAAGGATATAGACTTTGAGGGACATCCTGCCTTCAAGGATATGGACTTTGAGGGACATTCAAGGATATGGACTTTGAGGGACATCCTGCCTTCAAGGATATGGACTTTGAGGGACATCCTGCCTTCAAGCCAAATGGACTTTTGAGGGACATCCTGCCTTCAAGGATATGGACTTTGAGGGACATCCTGCCCAAATGAGCGTCAAGGATATGGACTTTGAGGGACATCCAAATGAGCGTCAAGGATATGGACTTTGAGGGACATTCTTCAAGGATATATGGACTTTTGGGACATCCTGCCTTCAAGGATATGGACTTTGAGGGACATCCTGCCAAATGAGGATAAGGACTTTTGAGGGACTGCCTGCAGATATGGACTTTGCGGGACATCCTGGACTTTGAGGGATATGCAAACCAAATGTGCGTCAAGGATATGGACTTTGAGGGACATTCTTGCCAAATGAGGGACATCCGTCAAGGATATGGACTTTGAGGGACATCCTGCAAACAAAAGCGATATGGACTTTGAGGGACATTCTGCAAGCCAAGACTTTTGAGGGACATCCTGCCTTCAAGGATATGGACTTTGCAGGGACATCCTGCCTTCATGGATATGGACATTTGAACCAAAATCCTGCGTCAAGGATATGGACTTTGAGGGACATCCTGAGCGTCAAGGATATGGACTTTGAGGGACATCCTGCTTCAAGGAATGGACTTTCAGGGATATGGACTTTGAGGGACATTCTGCAGGGAATCCTGCGTCAAGGATATGGACTTTGAGGGACATCCTGCAACTAAAGGATAAGGATATGGACTTTGAGGGACATCCTGCCTTCAAGGATATGGACTTTGAGGGACATCCTGCCTTCAAGGATATGGACTTTGAGGGACATCCTGCCTTCAAGGATATGGACTTTGAGGGACATCCTGCCTTCAAGGATATGGACTTTGAGGGACATCCTCTGCAAGGATAAATGACTTTCAAGGATATCCTGCCTTCAAGGACATGGACAAATGAGCGTCAAGGGACATTCTGCCTTCAAGGATATGGACTTTGAGGGAGGGAAATGAGCGTCAAGGATATGGACTTTGAGGGACATCCTGAGCGTCAAGGATATGGACTTTGAGGGACATCCTGCCTTCAAAATGGAGGATATGGACATTCAAGGACATTCTGCAACCAAACCAAAGGGACGTCAAGGATATGGATATGGACTTTGAGGGAAATGAGCCTTCAAGGATATAGAGGGACATTCTGCAGGGAAATCTGCTTCAAGGATATGGACTTTGAGGGACATCAATTAAATAAGCGTCAAGGATATGGACTTTGAGGGACATCCTGCCTTCAAGGATATGGACTTTGAAGAACATCCTGCCTTCAAGGATATAGACTTTGAGGGACATCCTGCCTTTAAGGATATGGACTTTGAGGGACATCCTGCCTTCAAGGATATGGACTTTGAGGGACATCCTGCTTTCAAGGATATAGACTTGGAATGTCGAACTGAACACTTTGTTCCGCTCACTGTGGTAGACTGTTCTATACCTTTTCAACTTCAAAATGATAATAATCTACTTCAAAATGGACTTATTTTCAGGTAAAAAAATTAATCAACTCCAAAATGGATT
>CAHIKZ030000432.1:832500-872500 GCA_903632075.3 Acanthosepion pharaonis
TATCTATCTATCTATCTATCTATCTATCTATCTATCTCGGTCGGTTCAGTATCTATCTATCTATCTCGGTCCGTTTAGTATCTATCTATCTATCTATCTATCTCGGTCGGTTCATTATCTATCTATCTATCTGTCTGTCTATCTATCTATCTATCTATGTCAGTCTGTTTATTATCAATCTATCTCATTTTATATCTATCTGTTACTGTCTGTTCAGTATAGATAGCTTTCGGTTTTCTAACCATGGGTACCGGGTTCGAATCTCACCATGGTCGATTTGTCATGAAGGAGACTTCCTGATGTTTTCGGTCTGGAGAGGGACGATCCCAGCTTGCGGCACCTCTGGAAAGTGCCTGAAAACCATACCACATGTTAACCCAAGCCTTGTCCGTGAAATTCGGTCGACGGACCACTTGGGGCCGTCAATAACTCTGCTAGCACAAAGTTACAAGTCATCGTTATCGAGGGTTTCAGTGCTGTTCCGATTGTTGATCATTTTAGAGAACACGCTCTCTCTCAGAAACTATAACTAAGGTCTGCTCAACAGACTGGCAGTTTACACCACAGGTTGGCTCTGACACATATATGCCTGACCGAGAGTCTGCAATAGGGATTGGCTAGCCGCCCTAGTAGACGGGTAGCCAGCAAATACGTGTGGCCAGCGATTATCTATCTATCTATCTATCTATCTATCTATCTATCTATCTATCTATCTATGTCAATCTGTCAATCTATCTATCTCTGTCTTCTATATCAGGTAGTTCCTTATCTATCTATCTATCTATCTATCTATCTATGTCAATCTGTTCTTTATCTATCTAACTACCTATCTATCTATCTGAGTCTATACACGTCTCTCTCATTATATCCTAGTCAATATCTATCTATCTATCTATCTATCTATCTATCTATCTATCTATCTATGTCAATCTATCTATCTATCTATCTATCTATCTATCTATCTATCTATCTATCTATCTATGTCAATCTGTTATCTATCTATCTATCTATCTATCTATCTATCTATCTATCTATGTCAGGCTGTTCCTTATCTATCTATCTATCTCAATCTGTTCATTATTTATCTATCTATCATTATTTACACTATTTACATTCGGACTATTGTCCTCGTCATTGTTGTTATCTGTTGTAACCTAGGGAAGATTACTGAATAGAATAATCACACGAAGGTTGGTATAACGATAATACTTAGGACAAGAACAACACATATAAGATTCACCAGAAGCGCTAGAAGTTAGTCAAGTGTATTCCACAATGAATCTCCAAATGCAAGATATCTACTAACCGCCCGACGCGGTCAGATGTGGCACAATTCCCCGTTGACCCCGTGTAAAACGGGATCGGGTAGCTGTTTTCCGAGAGGAGATAGCCTCGTTTGGGGATCCTCTCTGCCCGGAGGCAGAATTTGACTAGCACAGCTGGAGACGAATCTCCTATTGCAGACCAACATACAGTATTCACCACTTATAGGAATGGGAGCATACCGATTATCGTCCGTAGGTATGCTACAACATTATTAAAACATTTGTTCCGCCTGGTAGCTGATCTCTCCTCTGACTGAACCCTCACAACTAAATCGAGGAAAGACTGACTTCTGAACCGAACGAGTAACTCGTACTCACTTACCAGGACCTTGATTTTTCTCCAGTTCTGTTGAATATTCAGCCTCCCAATAAGGCTTCCGTACCTTATCGCTAAAGATACTGAAAGAAAGGTTGGTGCTTGTGCCGCACAAGAAAATACCAGACCCCAACTCTTCCATGCTCCATTCTTTACAAAATGGTCTATCTTTAACGCTCCAGGATGTGTCCGAATTTTTCTTCCAATTATCTTTCTCGATAAGAGACAGATCAGACCAAAAACAGAGTAATTGATTGATTTGTAAAAGGTGTGGTTGCTTCTGCACAAGCCTTCATCGCTATAATCAAAGCATATGTGCGAGTAGTCTGTCTGTTCCGTTGTAAGAATTGAGTTGTTATACACTCATATCTCGAAGAAAGGCGAGGGAATCTAGTAATGGATTTATTTACCAATGTGGAGAATATCTGATTTTCATTGGCAAATTATAATACAATAGAATCTCTATTATCCGGAATCCCTCATATCCGTAGTGCCTCATGGTACGTTAGACCAAGAATTGTACTCCCATCTTAGATTTTATAAGTATATTTTTAATACCTTACATATTTATTTCTTTGAATATGCAGATTATGGATATATATATATATATATATATATATATATATATATATATATATATGGTTGTTAGATAGTGAGTTTGTGAACCTGGGTTTCACGCTTTAGCGATCGTCAGACAAACTGATTAATTTTTTAAAATTTTGGGTTTATGTAGATTGCGTGTATTGGTGTTATTGTGGAAGTGGGGGGAAATTTCGTCGTTTTGTCATCATACTACCGCAAACATCTAATAAGTATATATATATATATATATATATATATATATATATATTTGTACCCGGTTTAACTAAAGCCAGTTCTTGAAAGAGAACCTTCCTTTCCCCCACCTCCTGTCTGGTCTCTGATCGCAGGCCAGGCGAACGCTGCAAGTGACCCTAATAGTGTTCAATGGATAACGCCTACTCACTTTCATATGCCAACACGTGACTTAACCCCTAACGGTTTCTTTTCGCGCTTGTTGGGATATAACAACTTCATTTAGTTGTTTGCTTTCAGAGGAATCGGACGTCACCGAGAATCGAATGACCGACGAAAGAATCCTGAACGGTATTCTCAAACCCAAGTCGTCTATACCCCTGTGGGTTGTCTGCATATACTATACTCGCCCTCGGCAAGGACTGAACGGCTTTAATCAAGGACTTATATCAAGACATTAGCAACTCTACCATTTTCGCTCGGTGAATTGAATGGATATCTTTTCTTTCGAACTTTATTTCTGATAACAATCGATCGACGTCGATCCCTACAATTTGTAAGTCTTTACATGTTTATATTTATATATATACATATATATATTCTATAATCTGCTGTCACTATTTTTGTTTGTATTTCGTCGCATTGATATATATGTTTGATCAACCAATTGTCCCCTCATCCCTTTTACTCTTTAGTTTTCTTTTCTTTAATTTAATACACAGTCTATTTTATAAATAAAGTATTTTTATTATATGTTCTCGTGTTGTCGTCTGTTGTTCTGTATCTGCATATTGTTCGTTTTCTCACTGCGTTCACCGACGTCCCGAATCGTTCTTTTCATTAATCTTACATTGAACCATGGGATACTCTCGGTTATTTTTTTTATTTATTTCCTCGTTGTGTCCCGGCTATCGTAGTCCCAACGAAACCCAGGGCGTAACACTCATATCCGGAATCCCTCATATCCGGAATCCCTGGTATCCGTAGTGTCTCATATCCGGAATCCCGCATATCCAGAAATGATTTTGATGTGTATATTTGAACTATTTGGGTGATATGTAACTGATTTGAAATTTCTGTTTTTCAGGAAATTTACTTTAGATAATTGCTTATGCTCATTTCACCCTAATGGCTTGTATTGGTGCAAAAGATGATGGGAATAAGAGGAAAGGATGTCAACGAGATGCATCTGCAACAAGATAGCAATGAGATGCATGATTGGGATGAAAGCTGGACTGAAATTGAAAAAGCTATTGAAAAGGTTGTCAGTTTTATGGAAAGAAAGCCAGCATTCACCTATGACCATTGTAATAAGGCACGCAGTGTTAAAAATTTCACGAACAAAAGCAAAACGAAATGCGGAAAAAGTTGAGAATGACATTAGAAGAGAAAGAATGATCATGCAACAGTGATTAAAAAATCCTCGTTACATTATTTGTTTTGCATACGTGGCATATTTAATTAAATGAATTTTCATTAACATTACATCATTTATTTCTTTTTCCTTAAAATCAATTCTATTATATTTCACTCACCATTAGCTTATTTTGTTTACTGTAAAACATTGAAAATAAATGTTAAATCTGATTTCACTTCTTTTATTTTAATTTAAATCTAACCCCTCATATCTGGACTAGATAGAGAGAGTTTCCCGGAGAGTTCAGCAGAGAAGAGTGTTCAGTTGAAGCAGGCCTCGCAGCTGACTAAGATTCGCGCAACTTCCGAACTCATCTTCAATCCAAGAACAATTTATTTTGAAGAACGACTTAGATCCATACCACCAAAATAAGTTTTTCGACTTTCGCCTGAAGACACACCAAGAACCAATTTCTTAAAGAACAGACAACTTAAGATGTTAAACCTCGCCTAACAAAAAAAAAAAACAACGTGTCACAATCCATATAGTGGGTCGGGAGATAGACGCAGTCTATCTCCTGACCCGCTATATGGATTGTGATCCAGCAACCTGATATAAAGTATTGTTATCCTTTTTTTTCTTTGATACCTTGAACTTTTGATTTATCATTTTATTTTCTTTTATGCATATTTGTGTGATATTACCCTCGTTTGAACTCACTTTGCATTACGGCCCTAACGACTGATTGAGTTCGTCTGCCTAAGATCAATTCACAACGTGGGTAGGCAGACTGGAGATCAACGCAGTTACTTTGGTAACCAGACGTTGGAAGCGAGTTGGGAACGACGAGGCTGATATCGAATCTAACCAGATTCCCATCCGAATCACCAAAAGGTTAGAACGTTGCCGCGACCGATACCAAGCCAGTTGGTCGTCACAGAACGGGACAACACGACTGACGCAACAGGCGGACGTCACGTTTGGAGCGGCGACACCCGAACGAAGCAGCGAAGGCTGTGTTTAGGGACGTCACACAAAGAAGATGTATAAATACAGACAAAAAATTTAAAAAAATAGATAAAAAAAATATATAAAAATATAAACTCAGAAGGGTCTGTGAAGTAATCGGTCCTAACCTGGCATCTCGACGTCAGTCACTTTCCCACTGCTATGACGTATTCTCGGTATCTCTTCTATAAATATTTGTTGTTGTTCTAATGGCCTTTCTTCCTCGTTTTGTGATTTCTTTATTGTAAATACACCCTTGTCCTAATTAATAAATTTCCGTTATTATTTACTATGTTTTCGTATTTTGCTAATGAAACATGACCTACTACACATGTTAGTACTTCCTATGTCCATTCCACGAAGTCTTTCATTGCAGATTGACCACAGATTTTCAACTGGATTTAAATCAGAGGAGCTTTTCGGGCCAGTCTATAGAATTTTTTTTGATTTGCTCATTGGTAATATTGCCTGTGTTCGTGCAGTAATAATTTACCATATATACTGAAGAGAGTCCACCATACGTAAAATAAGGAGCTACTTTTCAATCACTTGTATATATATATATATATATATATATATATATATATATATATATATATAGATAGATAGATAGATAGATAGATAGATAGATAGATAGATAGATATGAACAGACTGAGATAGATTTTTGGGTGCTTATAAATATTTAAAATCATGTGAGAAATGCAGGACTTTTGGAAGTATATTAGTAATTTTTATAAACATGTCATTAATATGAAACCTATATTAACTTTTAAAATTAATGCCAGATATTTGGAAATAATTTTTTTAAATAATATAATTAATGTCGGATTTTTGGAAACCTATTAATAAGATTTAAAATCATGTAATTAATGCCGGATTTTCAGAAACTCATTATAAATTTTTTAGACAATGTAATTAATGCCGGATTTTTGGAAATCCATTATAAATTTTTAAATCATGTAATTAATTCCGGATTTTTGGAAAACTGTCATTTTTATAATCATGTGTCATTGCCGGACATTTGGAAACCTATTAACAATTTTAAAAACATAATTAATGGCAATTACTTAAAAAAGATATAATATACCAAGCCAATAATTTATTTTGTTTCTTTTCTTTTCACATGAAGTCTTTAGTATCTTGCATTTATTTTATTTATTTAGGGGGTGGGGTGGGGTAGGGTAATTCAAGTAGAAATCCGACCCTGACACCGATAAGAAATACGCTGTTTCTGTCACTCACAGCAGCTTAAGAAAGATGACTTATTAACGTTTTATATTTATTCTTATTATAGATAGATAGATAGATAGATAGATAGATAGATAGATAGATAGATAATGAACAGACTGAGATAGATAGATAGATAGATAGATAGATAGATAGATAGATAGATAGATAGATAATGAACAGACTGAGATAGATAAGGAACATACCGAGATAGATAGATAGATAGAATGAACAGATTGAGATAGATAGATAGATAGATAGATAGATAGATAATTAACAGACTGAGATAGATAGATAGAAAGATAGATATGAAGAGACTGAGATAGATAGATAGATAGATAGATAGATAGATATGAAGAGACTGAGATAGATAGATAGATAGATAGATAGATAGATAGATAGATAGATAGATATGAAGAGACTGAAATAGATAGATAGATAGATAGATAGATAGATTATTCTTATCAATCAACCGATGTTGCTACTTTCCCAGTTGTAAGTTCTTTAGCAGATAGAGTTGCTATACACGCGTTTGTTTTATATATATATATATATATATATATGTATAAGGTGCAGGTATACAGAAAATAGAAAAGAACACGTTAAGTATAACTGGAGTTCCTTAGTATTTTTGTTTTTATTCTTAAGAATACAGTGCTCCATACAGAAGTAGAATTGTTTATGATAATAATATTTTTTCTTTTATTATAGTAATATTTTTTTTATTATAATAATATTTTTTGAATTGAGGTGTTTAGTCCCGTTTCATCTTCAAGCGAAATTTTACGGGACTAAACCCTGAATTCAATTTAATTTTAATAATTATTTGGAAGGTTTTATTATCGTTTTTTGAAACAAGAGAAATTATAGCGAAGGAATCATATTTTTTAAACAAAAATATTGTATATATATATATATATATATATATATATATATATATATATATATGTATGTATATATAATCATTTCATCCCTAGCAAGGTAATAAAATCTGCTAGCGAATTTGAAAAGAAAAACACAAAACAGTAGATAACATTTAAATATTTGAAGATGAAAGCTGGCTGAGAAGCAAAAAGCCGGAAGAGAATTCCACAAGAGAGAAGTGCGATAGAAGAAACTATTAGCATAGAACTTACGGTTAAATCTAACCATTTCAACCGTAAAATGATGAGACCTAACCGCCAGTCTAGTAGTGCGCTAAAATTCATATTGTCTAGGTAGCATAATGGAAGGTTCATCATGACAATTATATGAAAGTATTTATAGAAAAGGCACGGGGAAGCTACATTACGGAGGTGGGAGGGTGGATTAAGCCGAGATGTCAGGTCTGGACCAATAACATTGCAGATTATTTTATGGATTTTACCAAGATTCTCTTAATGTATAGCAAGAGCACTAGACCAGATGTGGCAATAATATTAAAAGCAAGGACGAATGGTAGACTTAAAATATCTAAAAGAGATTCTAACGAGACGATTCTGAATTCTGGAATGTTCTTCTCCTAGATTGGTTGTCAAACAAGAGAGCTCATTTTGTGCTTATACCGTAGCCGCGAGGTAAGAGTGATGAATTCATCGTTTTGGAAATGTTTTAATTTGAAAGATAAACTTCCAGCTTGTATTTGAACCCGTATCGCCGATTTCATTTTTAGTGTGGCTGGCCGACAAACACTTCCAGTAATTTCGCGATAGAAGCAAAATAATGGCAAATTATTGTTTTTATGTCCTTATTTCAGGTTCACTCAAGTCGAAAAACAATCTTGTCTGTCTGTAAAAGATAACTGTCAGTGAAAATAAGACCAGTTTATTCTGGCACAAACAAGTCTCATCAAACATTTATGGATTATCACCTTCGCGCGATTACTTTTTTTTTTTTTTTACCTCTTTCCGGAAGACGTCCCACTGCGTTTTCTTTTTTTTTCTACCGGTAGATAGAAAAATCCAAAACCTTAAGGAATATTAAGAAATATAACATTAAAACAATATGGAAAATATCTTGAAAATAAATAAAACATAAAAATTCAACTAAAATCTTTGAAAAATTCTGTTTTCGTCTACAAAATGAATTTTTTCTTGCCTTTTTGTTTTTCTCAGATTTGGCTATATATATATATATATATATATATATATATATATAGCTAAACTGATAAATATATAGCCAAAACTGATATATATATATATATTTAAATAAAACTAATAAATATACATAGTCAAAAATATATATATATATTTATATATATATATAGGCGTAAATATATATATATATATATATATATATATATATATATATATATATATATATATATATATATATATATATTGCCAAATCATACATATATTTTATCTATCTGTATATATGTATATATATATATATATATATATATTATAAAAGCGATATATGTATATATATATAGCATATATATATATATATGTAAACGTTTATGTTTCAAATTTTCCTAGAGTCAACTGAGTCCAAATAATTTTGGTTTGAATGCAGTTATTTGTAGGTTTTTTATTGTATTTTTGTTAAAATTTTTACTAATTACTCACTGATTACTTAATTATTTGTTGTTAAAATTATTATATGGTTAGCATGCTTGTCTTGTTAGAACAATTACGACTGAATAGTGAGTTCGATTATCACTGGTTGTCCCATATTTCGGCCTTTGTTTACATCTAAGCTTACGCATGGACCTTTTCAGTATATATATATATATATATATATATATATATATATATATTTTAAAGCATTTCAACCCAAGTAAGGTAGGATGCCACTAGTACGCAAGGGGTTACAGAGTGAGAGCGATAGTAAAGGGTGTGATAGAGGAAAGGATGAAGAGAAGGTTAGGGGATAAATCAGGAGACGTCGATTGACATTACATTTGAATAGTTGCAGATTATAGCTAACAGGGAAACAGAAAAATGGAAGGGAGTTCCACAGGTGAGAGGTGTGAGATATGAAGCTATTGGAGGAGAAGAGATGGCCACATTTAACAGTTTCGACAGTGAAAACGTGGAGCCGTGATGCCAATCTAGTAACACGTTTAAATTCCTACAATCTGGGAACTAGCGAAATTAGCTCGTCGGCGCAGTCACCGTGAAAGCGTATGCATATACACATATCATGCGTGCGAGCATGTATGTGTGAGAGTGTTACTAACAGAGGATTACATAGAAATGTTTATGTATGTATGTACAGGTAGATACCAGGTGGTGTAGGCTTGGATGTGCGGGTGGTGTACTTAAAAATGGCTTGGAATTATTAATCGCAGAGCTGAGTTCCAGTTTTCGTTCTGTTAGTTACATTCACTCACTGGGAAAGGTAGGAATTCAGTTCTTCTGAAACCACTATGGGTTAATTAATAAGATTTGTATCAGTGAATTATTAACTCATATATATATATATATATATAAATATATATATATATATATATATATATATATATATATATATATATATATATATATATATGAACAGGTATGAATTGACTTTAGATAGATAGATAGATAGATAGATAGATAGATAGATAAATAGTGTTATGGTCCGGTTCCTTGTACCACGGTGATAGTCCAAGGTAGAACCAATAAAGAAGAACTCGAACACGTATATGGAATAACACAGATATATTACAAACAGGAATATATACAGAGAAGTAGAAAGTGTTAGTACGAACAATCAGGTTTAGTAGTAATTGTCTGAACGTGACTCTGTTTCGGATTGCCTCTGACTCGATTGGCTTGCTCTGACTGACTGACAGACTCCTGACGGACTTCACTCCAGACTTCAGACTGTCAGTATTTAGTCACTCCTCCACCACGAGGGCATCATGTGGCACAAAGCCGGTTTAACGTGGGATCTCCGAGCCTGTGGGCTCGGCCAAAAATATGACCTTTGAACCCGTATAAACGGGTTCAGTGTCGGTTTACCTCCACGAAAAAGACTCCGCCCTTCGGCGTAGCCTCGTTCGGGTTCCTCCCCGCCCGAAGGCAGAGAGTTCAACCGATCAGCTGGTCAGCCGGTCGTCCGACTTCAGACTGAACTCCCTGCTTCCTCTTGTTATTATGGGTAAGGTCCCATAACAGATAGATAGATAGATAGATAGATAGATAGATAGATAGATAGATAATGGACCAGCTGCGATAGTGTTGTGGCCTTGTTAGGGTCAGAAAAAAAAACACACAAGAGGGGAACTGCGTTAAACAAATATATTACAGGAAAGAGTAATACAATCATATACAAACGAGAGTGTTACAGCAAGAATGTTCGGTACGACTGTCAGAGCTGACTGCTGGAAAATTCCCTCTCCAAAAAGCCGGACCTGCACCTATTTATAACTGTGTGAGTCCATGCGTGCGTGGGTAAGTTACCATAACAGGTAGAAAGATATGAAGAGACATTTGAATAAATCAGTACAAAACGAAACAAAGAATGAATCTAGATACACATAGTTGAAGTCATTGAACTCTTAATAACAACGATTAACGCGCGCACACACAGACACACACACACACACACACACACACACATATATATATATATATATATATATATATATATATATATATATATATATATATATATATATATAAGATAGATAGATAGATATAATTTCCTTTTTCAGCCAGCATTACCCTGACGATCAGTTTAGGTGAAACCTAGGTAGGTTTGCCTGGCTCCTTAGGATTATTTTAGGTTTTGCTCTACTTTGTGTATTGAGCACTTTACGTAGTTGTCTTTTTACTCGATTTGGGTTTTTTTTCATTTGGACTTGGAGCTTAAATACTGGACGATTGTTTTCGCCTTATTTTAATGTTCTTGGTTTTTTTTTTTATTCACCATTTTTCCTTGGGTACCGATTTGTTCTACTGTAAGTTGAGCTATCCTGAGGTTTTTTATGAGTACCACCATTTATATATATATATATATATATATATATATATATATATATATATATATATATATATAATGAATGTTCTAAAATAATGTATGCAATTTTGAATCGTTATAACTTTTTTCAATTTATGTATTTTGACTTGTAAATAAGATTAATAGAAGAGAAAGAATACACCTTTAAAGAATTTGAGGGTAAAATATACAAAAAATATAGAAAATTAACTTTAATAACATAATAACCACGTAGGGCAATGGCAGACTATTCATATAATGATGAGTTCACATCAAGTGCTCAAAATGGTTGCCGTTCTGTTCAATACACTTTTCATATCTTGAAGAAATAGACCTACAACCGTCCAGTATCATTTCCTCTGGTATTTGAGCACATTCTTCTTCAATTGCTACTCATTTCAGTAATTGTTTCAGGTTTCCCGCTGTAAAGTTTGTCTTTTAGAACCCCCCCCCTACAAAAAGAAACCCATGGGTGTCAAATCTGGTGATCTAGGTGGGTATTCAACTGTCCCTCTTCTTCCAATCCATCTGTTTTGCAGATTTTCATCCATATAAGTTCTCACATCACGGTATTATTAACTATTAATATTTAAAGAGTGTATCCTTTATTTTGGGACACCTATATATACATATATATATATATATATATATATATATATATATATATATATATATATATATCGAGAGAGAATTGAAAGTTGTTGAGAGTTTAATAACAATCGTTTGCATATATAAATATATGTGTGTACGAGTTTGTGTGTGTGTGTCTGTGTGTGTAATGAAAGAGCGTTGAAGTTGCTGAACCTCTGATAATAACGGATTACATGTAGGTATGTATAGATAGTTATGTATGTATGTATGCATAGATAGATAGATAGATAGATAGATAACATTGATCTTATATCGGGAGTTGTCCTTTTGATTCATTTTTATTCAAACAATTTAAAATTCGAAAAAGTGTTTTCGAATAATTGTTTTCGAACAATGCTCACATAATCGTTATCACATATGGTCTTGTGCGTCTGCTATATATTTACAAATTCTTGACAAATTCCAAAGAAGAATCTGCAATGTTATTGATTCTGAACTGGCATCTCGGTTTCAGTCCCTAACCCTGCCTATGTCTTTTCTATAAATACTTCCATGGTAATTGATCTGATGAACTTTTCTCTCTGTTTAGAGACTTAGAGGTATTATGGTGACTGTAGTAAGAATGGTAAGGAAGAATGTGTTTCTTGATTTAAGGAACTCTGTGGCATATTTCGGTCAGTAATTGTGGCTAGCTAAATTTAAGATAAGACAGACGGAAGACCATCCAAACCTTATCCACGCTTTTGGCCTTATGCCACATTTTTGTACTTTTCGAAATAAATATTACTTCCCCCATGGTACTTTGACTTTAAGAATTTAAATTTTCGAATAAATAATTATATTTGCTCTACTCTGTATTTAGCACTCTTTTAATAATAGTATTTTTTGGTTATTGGAATTTATTTCGTACACCAAATACACCAATACTATATATATATATATATATATATATATATATATGTGGGTGTGTGTGTGTGTTTATTATTTATATAGAGTTAAGGTGTGTATGCATGTGTGTATATGTATGCGTGTGTGTATATGTATGCGTGTGTGTGTGTCTTCTGTGTATGCAAATAGAGGTGAGGAAAGAAAACGAATGCGCATGCTCCGTTGCATATATTAAAAAAATCTGATGAAACTAAAAGGTCAAATGCGGGCATCTGAAAGGTCAGGGTAAATTGAGTAAACATTTTTGGCAACTGTTGAAAGATTAAATATATTCTGATGTACGCCTGGGTTATTTTATGAAACGTACGCCGGAAGTAGCTGTTCCAATCCGAGCCAATCGCGTTTAGTTTCTTGACAGCAAGCTCGACAAATAAAAATCACTTATACTTTACTAAAGAAATAGACTGCGGACCACTTTAAGTATTTTCCGGGGGTATCATAGATTCTATAATATCTGTTCGAATAACATAAAGATATTGTTATTATTATACATCGATTTTTTTAAAATTCCAATGCGTAATGAATAAATAAGGAAAACTAACTCGTAGGTCAGCAATGAAATAGAAAGTTTTATTACATGAAGGTAAACTTAGCAATGGGCCGAATGCTAATTCTTCTCACCTCCGCTAATCAACCTAAATATCTATCTATCTCCGTCCATTCATTATTCATCTATCTATCTATCTATCTATCTATCTATATATATATATATATATATATATATATATATATATATATTAAAGACATTTTTATGTTTAACGTTCTTTTTTATAGATACATAAAAATGTCTTTAATAAATAAATTGTCGGACTTTGTCCATTTCTTAATATATGACGTCATCTGTTTACATTTGATACGCCAGAGCAGTTATGAATTTACGAGATTCATGGAAGATTGAAGTTTATAAGCAGTAAATTCGACCTTGTCTACCGAACGCTCCTTTGTGGCCGGTCGGTAAGGCACGTCAGCGTAAATGACGGTTCCTTATAGGATGCAGGTTCGAATCCTGTCAAAGGACGAATATTTTCTATGAAAATTTCTCGGACATTCAGGCCAGTAAATGTTATTTAATACTGTTTATTATAAACAGAGCGTTTACTTAAATACTTGTATCTATAAAAAAGAACGTTAAACATAAAAATGTCTTTAATAAATAAATTGTCGGACTTTGTCCATTTCTTAATATATATATATGAAGCAGGCATAATATCTATCTCACGCACGGTGAATACTAGACCCGGCTTCTTTAATATTTCCCCTTTTCTAAAAAGATTAATGCTCGAGAAACGTACATATAAGTTTTAGATAAAAATAAAATTCTTTTCATTTTTCATTCAGAATACTCTATTTTAGGAATACGTTTTCACAATATCGCCCACGTGACGCCGACGTGATCATATTGTGAAACGGAAAGCTGATCTTGAAAAATTTCAGTTATCTGTTTTGATCAGTCTTGCTCTTATGTCCATCGTCTTTTCATGTTGAATTGAATATAGTCTAATGTTAATTATGTTTTATGAATATGTCCTGAAGATGGTCTACTAGACCGAAACGTCCGACGTTGACATTATATTAACATTAAAACAGCATAATTGCATATTAGGATTTTTGTTTGTTTTTTTTCAGTATATTTTTCTTCATATATATATATATATATATATATATATATATATATATGTGTCTCCTTCAGTCTGATGATATCGTAGATTCTATAATATCTGTTCGAATAACTGTTGAGATGTTGTGAGTTTCCTGCGTGTCGGTGTATAAATCAAGACAAACACAGTTGTAGAGGAAAATACTGGTATATTCATAAAAGCAATTAACAATAGAGTGATTAGTAGAACGAAGGTTGGTTAGTACGAAACAATATCCAAAGTCTATAGTCCAACGGTATGTACCGGGTAAGCTTATCTGGACTGCTTACGCTGACTCTCTCTCTGACGCTCTCCAGAGCTGACTTATATAAGAGGGACCAGTCCATTACGCCCCAACAATAACCTAAAGATAATGTTATTATTATACATCGATTTTTTTTTAAATTTCAGTTTGTCTGACAATGAACTGAAATATGGTTCTACAGAAGGATGCTGAGAATACTATTAACGGAACGTGTGGGCAATGACAAAGTTTTAAAGAAAATAAAAACAAAATTATATTTTTACAATCAGAAAGAAACGATTGTAGTTACTTAAATTATTGTAACTCGTGTCTTCGAGATTACAAACGAAAATAAATAAGGAAGACAAATTCGTAGGTAAGTAATGAAATAGAAGGTTTACTACACAAAGGTCCACTTAGCAATGGACCAAATGCTAATTCTCTTCACCTCCGCTTATTTACATAAACGGACGATTCCATTCATTTATGTCCTATATGACACTATTATAGTCTGTTCTTATCTATCTATCTATCTATCTATCTATCAGTCTTTAATTATATATATATATATATATATATATATATATATATATATATATATATATATATATATATATAATAAAAAGGCTTAAACACTAATATTCCATGGTCATAATTTATTCCATTGGAATCGTAAATACGATCCAAATCATCAGACCTACAAATTCATCTACATCTGTTCATATCTATCTATCTATCTATCTATCTATCTATCTATCTATCTATTTCTACTTCAGTCTTTTAATATCTATCTTATTCTGTTCTTATCTATCTAGCGTGCTAGAGAGCTATCTATCTATCTATCTATCTCTTTCAGTCTGATAATATCGATCTCTCTATTTATCTACATCTGTTCATATCTATCTATCTATCTATCTATATATATATATATATATATATATATATATATATATATATATATTTCTACTCCAGTCTTTTAATATCTATCTTATTCTGTTCTTATCTATCTAGCTTGCTAGCTAGATAGCTATCTATCTATCTATCTATTTCAGTCTTTAATATCTATCTATCTATCTATCTCAGTCATTTCATCATCTAAGTATTTTCATATCTATATATCTATGTATGTATGTATGTATGTATCTATCTATCTATCTATTATACCGATAATAACTGGAACATTGGGTTCGATCGTAAGGAGATACAAAGAACATTACAAAATACCTGATACCCAATGTTTACAAGAGATTAATTAAAATCGCATAATGTGAAAATCCTAATCTATTCGTTGAAGTTCTTTTTTAATTAATTCACCTCATGTAAGGTGATAATGCCGCTAAGTCGCAAGGGTGGTACTTAGAGTAAAAAAGAAGGAAAAGATTTTTGAAGGAATCGGGAACCCAATACTAATCAGGGGTTAAGGGATAAACCACTACTCCTGTTCAAAAGGCCAGGGTTGGGTACTGTGGAAAGGTCGATATGCGAACCTATCTAGAGTATTATCAGTGTAAAGAAAATCGAAACAATGTACAAGTGTCACATAACATCAATTTTTTTCCAAACAGAATTAATGTCCTTACTATCTTCTTTTACCTTGGGTCTTGGGTAATGACCCCGAAAAGGGATCGTCCTAAACAGCAAGGAAATGGAGATAATAATAATAATAATAATAATAATAATAATAATAATAATAAATAAGGACCTTGAAATAGAAATCTCGAAAATGTGGCATATGGGAACATCAACAATCCCTGTTGTAGTTGGAGCCCTAGGACTGGTTGGAAAAGATTTCAGTAGACTAATTGAAGGGATTCCTGGAAGTCCATGCCTCAAGGAGATACAGAAAATTGTTCTGACAAGTACAGCCCACACCTTACGAAGGGCTTTATCTATGTAATTTTTTTTTTTGACAGTGGAAAGTGTCATGACGCCATTTCTAACCTTAGATCCCTGGGCGGGACCCGGAAAGAAATGTGTAAACGCCAGAAATCAAAGAAAATAAAAATAATAATAATAATAATAATATCATCTTGTATCAGGTTGTACGATATTGGCACCCACTGAATATAAAACCCGGCATGACAGAGTGAGCACTGGAAAATCTGCAACTTCTACGGGAAGAAAACTGGAAGAAACTGGTATGAACACCAACCAGACCCGGTTATGGAGATCGGACCTGTTACAATTCTATGGGACTACACAATACTCACTGACAGAACAATCAAAGCTAACCGCTCAGACATTGTTATTAAAGATCACAAACAAAAAAAGTGCCTCCTTATTGATATGGCAGTCCCTGCTGACTGCAATGTATCTTTGAAGATCTTCAAAAAGCTGTCAAAATACAAGGACCTTGAAACAGAAATCTCAAAAATGTGGCATATGGGAACATCAACAATCCTTGTTGTAGTTGGAGCCGTAGGATTGGTTGGAAAATATTCCAGCAGACTAATTGAAGGAATTCCTGGAAGTCCATGCCTCAAAGAAATACAAAAAAATGTTCTCACAAGTACAGCCCACACCTTACGAATGGCTTTATCTATGTATTTTTTTTTTTTTTTTTTTGTCAATGGAAAGTTTCATGATGCCATTTCTAACCTTAGGTCCCTGGGCGTGACCCGGAAAGAAATGTGTACACGCCAGAAATCAAAGGAAAAAAATAATAAAGGAAAAGGAAAGAAGAAGAAGAAGAAGAAGAAGAAGAAGAAGAAGAAGAAGAAGTGAAACGAAAAGAAAATGAAGTAGTCAAGAGAAGAAGAAGAAGAAGAAGAAGACCACAAGAATAGAATGTGCTTTCTTATTGACACGGAAATCCCTGCAGATTGTAATGTATATTTGAATGTCTTCAAAAAGCTCTCAAAATTCAAGGATCTTGAAGAGAAAATCCTAGAAATTTGGCACGTGAAAACATCAATAATTCTTCTTGTAGTTGGAGCCCTCGGATTGATTGGAAAAGATTTCGATAGGGTCATTGAAGGCATTCCTGGTAGCCCATGCCTTAAAGAAATACAAAAAATTGTTCTCACGAATACAGCCCACACCTTACGAAAGTAAAATATGTGTTTTTTTTTTGTTTTGTTTTGTGTTTTGTTTGTTTTTTTTTGTTTTTTTTTTCTATTGTTTAGTGGAAAATGTCATGACGCCATTTCTGACCTTAGGTCACAGGTTGGGACCTGGAAAGAAATTAGTACACACCAGAAATCAAAGGAAATAATAATAATAATAATAATAATAATAATAATAATAATAATAATTATTATTATTATTATTATTATTATTATTATTTCAACTATAACTGTTCCAGAAAACCACAGCAATCGGTTTCAAAGATTCCTGAAAATTACAGAAGACTGGATGTGTCAAGGAACATGAGAAAAATAAGAAACTTGAGTCAGTATTAAAGGAAGCCAACAAATTCAAAATGGAGCTTCAAGTTGTTGAAAAAGTGCAAATAAACAATAATACATCTACTGCAATGGCAAAGAACGTAAAGAAAGAAAGAAGCAAAGGCAATCTACCAAATACAGAAACGATGGCAATATAAGACATCACTGTCAATACTCTGCTGGTACCAAAGAAAGAAAGAAAGAAAGAAAGAAAGAAAGAAAGAAGTGATTAGACTTTCCTGTCATAAATAATGGACTATTCCGTTTAGATATTGTGAAAAGACGAAAAACACATATCAGGGACCCTATTTGGTTTCAGAGAAAGAAAGAAAGAAAGAAAGAAAGAAAGAAAGAAAGAAAGAAAGAAAGAAAGAAAGAAATCAGTCAGGAAATGAGATTGACAAAGAAAGAAAGAAAGAAACAAAGAAACAAATCAGTCAGGAAATGAGATTGACAAACAAACAAACAAACAAATAAACAAACAAAGGAACAAAGAAAGAAAGAAAGAAAGAAAGAAAGAAAGAAAGAAAGAAAGAAAGAAAGAAAGAAAGAAAGAAGTGTTTAGACTTTCCTGTCAGAATCTCATAAATAATGGACTATTCCGTTTTGATCGCGTGGAAAGACGAAGAACACATATCAAATACCCTATTGGGTTTCAGAGAGAAAAAAGAAAGAAAGAAAGAAAGAAAGAAAGAAAGAAAGAAAGAAAGAAAGAAAGAAAGAAAGAAAGACAGAGAAAAAAGAAAATATAAGTATTTAACATCTCCTGCCAATACCTCTCAAATAATAAACTATTCCATTTTGATCGCGTGGAAAGACGAAAACACATCTGAGGTGCCACTTGGCTTCACTGAGAAAAAGAAAAAAAAACAAAAAAGAAAGACAGAAAGAAAGAAAAATTGTTTAACGTCTTTTTCAGAGAAATGGAGAACAGTCGTTAATTTCCAATATTTTCTTTTGTACCCCCTTACTTCTTAAAATAACAACCAGCATTAATATTTATGTTTGTTATTGCAATATTTTGTTAAAGTTGTTAAGCCCAAATATTTAACGACGCGATAGGGGAATATCTGCAGACAATTTATTGTCGTAGAACTCGCTATTAGCTTATTCAGTAATTAACGAAAGAATTAAGATTCATCAGAAATTTCAAACAGGAAAACCGTCTAATTTTCATGGCTGTTTCTAGTAAATATTAATAACGAAACAATGGCGCTGCTGAGTAATATTTTACGAAATTTTAAGAGAATGTGTATAAGACATGCGAAATCCCGAGGAAATTTACCCTTTCCTATTTCCATGGATAAATCAAAATCCTTGTCAAGAAGAAAATGTAATTGGAAATCTCAATACAAAAGTTCAGGACCTTCAACCCTGATAGCGAAATGGATTTCGGAGTCGGGAAACATGTCATTCCCTCGATGTATAACAGAAAGAAAAGAAAAGAAAAAACGCAAAGCAACAAACAGAATTGAATTCCCAAACCAGGAAATGAACCGGACGGGCAACGGGAACGAATAGAATTCTGGGAATGTTAGAAAACGGATTCAATTAAATAGATTTGAAAGATGAAGTCTTCAAAGGAACACCTGACAAGAATAAGGAAAAATATTCGGAGCCAAACACAGTAACAAAAAATTGATCAAAGAAATAAAGAAATTAATGATCGCTTTCTATTTTAACATATTCAAGACCCTGCCTAAACTGGGCAAGAATTTAACCAGATAATTCCCTGACAAAAAAAAAAAAAAAAAAAAAATTGAAAACATTTCATAAAAACATCGTTACGATATACACCCTTGTTCTAATTAATTACAACAACCATTTTAGTTTCCTTTCTTTCACCATACGGTCAGTTTTAGCCCCACTGAATTGATAGGGTGTAATCGATTTCTATTTTTTTTCCTCAGATTGGGTCATTTGCAGTGGTGTACAGTAATATGAATTTATTTTCGGCGTGTACGACGAAATTTGTTTAACCTTGAAAAATATTGCGTCATCCGTGATTGCATCAGATTTTCATCACTCCTCATTGTCTCAACTATCGATTAGTTGTCCTAAGCGTACAAAAATTGTAACGCTGCACAAACACAATGACAAGCCTTACCAGTGAGCAAATCAAAGTACTATCGAGTGGCTCGGAAATTCTCCTGATTTAAGTTCAATCGAGAACCTGTGGTCAATGTGCAAGGAACTATTTCGTGGTATTTATATAGAAAGTACTAACATGAGCACTGGGTCATGTTTGTTTGGAAAAATACGAAAAAAATAAATAACAATGAAATTATTCGTTTTGTTTAAATTAATTTGCACAAGGGTGTTGGTGATCGTGGCTCTCCACATCTTCCTGTATAATTAATTTGCACAAGGGTGTTGGTGATCGTGGCTCTCCACACCTTCCTGTAGAATTAATTTGCACAAGGGTGTAGGTGATCATGGCTCTTCACATCTTGTATAATTAATTTGCACAACGGTGTAGGTGATCGTGGCTCTTCACATCTTCCTGTATAATTAATTTTCACAAGGGTGTATGTGATCATAGCTCTCCACATCTTCCTGTATAATTAATTTGCACAACGGTGTACAATATACAGAGGTGGAATCCTATCGGTTTGCGCGAACCGATTCTTAAAATGATAAAAGCTTAGCGAATTGATTGTTGTATTATTCGAAAATAACCTTACATGTGAGTAGCAGATATGTGAGTACCCGATATGTAATAGCTAAATTGCTGTAAGTTCTGCGGAGGCTGAGAGTTTTCTGTGATGAAGATAATCTATTTTGAGAAAAGAAATGGTTTGAAGTTAAAAATGGCAAATCTTCCACTCATAAATTTGATAGGTCTCCCATGGGATCTTTAAGACTGGACGATTCAGTTCCAATGTGGCTAAGAAACCATAACACATCTGATGACACTAGTGTCAAAAAGCATCAGACTTCCGAACAGAAATATGATGTGAACAGAATTTCAATTTGGAAATATCTTAATAAATAAATGTTTTCTATTAAATTATCAAAATGGTTTAATTCTCTTTGATACTATAAAGTGATTTGTTTCCATTCTCAGATTGAAAAGAAAATAATCAGAATACGTTTCTAAAGTTTGCCTGTCTTTATAGAACCTAGAACCGGTTCCTGGAAATTTGGAATTAGTGTATAGAGGTAAGTTTATAATTTTGAATTGTGGTTGTGATATGCGCATTATTGCCTAAATATTCCATGCCAAATATGTGTCTAATAAGACTTTTTGAATATTCGGGCTGGTAGACGAAAACAGATATAACGTTTAAAACAAATGGAGCATCTACTCAAGTATAGATATCCTCTAAAAATAATATTGAAAGTGATAAAAAAGTTGGAGTAGAAATAACAAAAATCAGTGTGAGTGCCCGATATGTGAGTGCCCGATATGTGATTGCTAAATTGCTGATAGTTCTGTGGAGGCTGAAAGCGTGTTTTTTCTTTGGATCTTTGAGACTGCAATGATTCAGTTCAAATGTGGCTAAAAAGTCATAACACAGCTGAAAACATTTGTGTCAAAAAGCATCATACGTCTGAACAGAAATATGACAAGAACAGAACTTCAATTTGGAAATATTTTAATAAATAAATGTTTTCTGTTAAATTATCTAAATGTTTTAATTCTTTTTGCAGAAGTGATTTGTTTCCATTCTCACAGTAAAAAGAAAATTAGCAGAATAGATTCCTAAAGATTATTTGCCTTTATAGAACCGGTTCCTGGAAATTTGGGATGCCATTATTGACTATATGTGAAACAAAAAGATATAAGTATTTAAGACTTCGTCGATTTAGCTTTTTTTTTAATTGGATTTACCCCATGCAAGACAGTAAATCAAGAAAGACACAAGGGGTTAGTGAATACGAAAGAAATAGAAAGCAGAAATATTACTAAGGAGCGAGATCAATAGAAGAAGAATCAGGAAGACGGTGGATAATGCTTGATATTGCATTTAAATTTTTGAAAATCAAACTTAACTGGAAAGCATGGAGCCGGAAGAGAGTTGTTGTCGGCACTCGCTAACATCCGGGCATCGGGATCAACATCCTCTCTCCCTATTCCCTTTCTACCCACCCTGTTGCCGGTGGCAGAGATGGCCATACGCGTGAATTTTATCTGGGTAGACAACTCTGAATGGCCCCGAACACTTGACCAGAAGTGCCTCCCAGGGGATTGAGAGATGCAAGCTCTGGCTGACCTTGCTGCTTCGTCTGTCAACTATGCGCGACGAAGCCCGGACACTTGGCCAGAAGTGCCTCCCAGGGGATTGAGACATACGAGCTCTGGCAGACCTGGTTGCTTGGTCTGTCATCTCTGCGCGACGGAGAATCCCGCACACTTGGCCAGAAGTGCTTCACTCGCGGCTCAAAAGGGATTGAGAAATGCGAAATCTGGCAAACTAGGTTGAACCGGACTGTCGGATGCTTGGTCTGTCAAGGTCCACCTTAGTTACGGCAGCCTGATTCGTGCTGCCCTGTCCCGCCGGTTTGGTCGTTGGGATCGTCGGGGTTTGGTTGCATCCACTCTGGTCCCTCCTCCACGACCTTACCACTATGAGTGGCCCTACAGGAGTTAGAACTCCAGACGGCTTCGCTCTTGGGATCACTGAGACATGCAAGCCCTCTACCATGATATATTTTACATTGGATGTAGGAGTGAGCATTTTGTTATCAAATATATCACTTTGACTTATTACTTTACTGACAATAATAGAAACTAATCAATAAGAAAAGAATAAAACTAAAAAGTTATAAAATAATCATTAATTATATGAGAATATTTTGCATTATTGCCGTTGCTAAAAACGTCAATATTTGAGAGATAAATGATAAAGGAAGAAATTCACTACTGAAGAAAATAACTTTATGACTCGAAACCCTTTTCTTAGAATTATGAAAATACACCCACGTTCATAAAAATGGTTACTTTACTCCAATCAGTAAATAGGAAAAGGATAAGAGAATAAAGTTATTGGAAAATGTTGTTAAAATATGTTTGAATGATAAATGATAGGGAAGGAAATCGACGATACTGAACCAATAGTCAGAGATAAGCAAAAGAAACATTATGACTCGAAACGCTTTTCCTACAAATATGAATATACGTCATCACCCATAAAATTTTTTACTTTACCCCAATCAGTAAATAAGAAAATGATAAGAGAATAAAAGAATAACACGGAACGCCTATATATATTTTACACTGGATGTCGGAGTGAGCAGTTCGTTATCAAATGTGTCACATTGACATTAGGAAGTTGCTGTCGACACACGCTCGCACCCGGGTATCGGGATCGTCCCCCTCTCCCATATTCCCTTTCTCCATCCTACCTGGTGGCAATAACAGAGATGGCTATGAAGCAAAGAGAATTTGACGAGGCCATTCGCGTGAATTTGATTTTGGTCTAGAATTCTGTGCGAGGGAGAAGCCCACACATTTGGCCGTTAAGATCGTTTTGCTCTTTGCCTATTCCGGTCTTCGGGGTGGGGTGGGGCTCTTCGGGGTGGGGCTCTTCGGGTGGGGGGGCTTCGGGGTGGGGGGTCTTCGGGGTTTGGTCGCATCCACTCTGGTCCCTCCTCCTCGACCTTATCACCATGAGTGGCCCTACGGGATTTAGAACTCCAGACGGCTTCGCTCTTGGAATCACTGAGACATGGAAGCCCTCTACTATGATATATTTTACACTGGATGTCGGAGTGAGCAGTTCGTTATCGAATGTAACTCTTTGACTTATTATTACTTTACTGAAACTAATCAATAAGAAAAGAATAAAACTAATAAAAGCATAAAATTATCATTAAATCTATAAGAATATTTTGTATTATCGTTGTTGCTAAAAGTGATACATGATAAAGAAAGAAATTCAATACTGAAGAAAATAACTTTACGATTCGAAATGCTTTTCCTACAAATATGAAAATACGTCCACGTTCATAAAAAAAAAGTTACTTTACTACAATCAATCAATGTGTTCGTGAAGCGTTACAATTTTCGTGTGCTTCCTTGGAGTAACGTCAATCGCAGACAATGGCCGAAGAACAACTAATCGACAGTCGCAACAATAGTGTCTGGGCGTGATAAAAATATGATGCAATCACGGATGACGCAAGTCCAAACAAATTTCATCATACGCTGCGAAAATACATTCATATTACTGCACACCACTGCAAATGAACGAATCAGAGAAAAAATAGAAATCAATTACACTCTGTCACTCCAGTGGGTCTAAAATTGGCCGTATGGTGAAAGAAAGGAAACTAAACTATTTCATCTGTTTCTGATTCTAAGTATAAGCGCCTATTTTTATTTTCATTAAAACTTCCTCGTTGCTCACATGTTCCATCGATGATATTCTCAACATCCTTCTGTAGAACCACATCCTTTTTGTCTCATCTCCCCTTCATCTACACCATTGTGAAAATTAATTGGAACAAAACGAATAATTCCGTTATTATTCACTTTTTTTGTATTTTCCTATGAAACATGACCCAGTACACATATTAGTATTTCGTATGTCCATTCCACGAAGTCGTTCCTTGCAGATTGACCACAGATTCTCGATTGGATTTAAATCAGGAGAGTATCCGGGCCAGTCTATAGTACTATGATTTCCTCACTGGTAAGACGTGCCATTGTGTTCATTCAGCATTACAATCTTTGTACACAGACAATGACCGTAAGACAACTAATAGACAGTCGAAGCAATAGTGTCTGTGCGTGATGAAAATCTAATGCAATCACGGATAACGCGATATGTTGAAGGCCAATCAAATTTCATTATACACCCTGAAAACAGATTCAGATTTCTGTACACCACGGCAAATGGCATAACCTGAGGAAAAAATAGAATACTTCCGTTAATTTTTTCTCGGCTTTTTCTAATGAAACATGACCCAGTGCACAAGTTATTACTTCGTATGTCCATTCTACGGAGTCGTTCTTTGCAGATTGACCACAGATTCTCGGTTGGGTTTAAATCAGGAGAGTTTCAGTGCCAGCCTCTAGAATTTTTTATTTGCTCACTGCTAAGGCTTGCCATTGTGTTCGGTCAAACGAAGAAAAGTGTGCTGAGCCGTTTTATAATATCAATCCTCCCGTATGGGCGCGGATGGTGTACAATCTCCTCGTAGTTTTGAAGATAGATTGCTGGGAATACCATGGGCGGAGCATATCAACAATGAGGAAGTGTTAAGGAACGCTTAAATAAAATGAACAGTTATACTTACAATCAGAAAGAGACCGGTGTAATTGCTTCGACAAATAATGAAGAGGGAGGGCTTGGTGATTTCGACACTCACAGTACATACCGATGCCAAGAGGAACATGGAGTCAGTGGGCCACCTACATGATGACCTTGTGAAAACAACATATCAAATCCTTATGGGTCATTTCAAGCCGAAATTTAATTTTCTTACGAGCATTTAAATAACAAATTTACACCCACGTGCAAATTAATTGAAACAAAACGAATAATCGCGTTATTATATACTATTTTTTCGTATTTTTCCAGTGCTCATGTTAGTACTTCGTATGTTCGTTCCACGAAGTTGTTTCTTGCAGATTAACCACAGATTCTCGATTGGATTTAAACAAGGAGAGTTTCCGGGTCAGTCTAGTACATTGATTTGCTCACTCGTAAGGCTTTCCAGAGTGTTACAGTTTCCGTATCCCACCTTGGAGTAACGCCCATCGCACACAATGGCCGTAGGACAACTAATCGACAGGCGAGACAATAGTGACTGGACGTGATAAAAGTCTGATGTAATCACGGATGATGCAATATTTTTTCAAGACCAAACAAATTTCATCATATACCCCGAAAATAGATTTATATTACTGCACACCATTGCAAATGACTTAATTTAATGAAAAAATAGAAATCGATTACATCCTTTCGCTCCAGTGGGTCTAAAACTGATCTGATGGTGTAAGAAAAGAAACTAAAGCGATTGTAATTTGCACAAGGGTGTATGAAATATAGCAATTAATAACAATATTGAAACTGTACATGATTACAAACATGGCTACTGTGTTTATGGCTTCTGTTTACATTCAGCTCAGCTTTTAGAATTGTTCTTACACTGCAGTAGCATTCCTTTCGTAATTTTTCTCTCATTAATGAATATCTAATTACTTCTGCTTCTAAAATACCTAATTATGTATCATTCTCCTCGCCTTCAAATTCTTTTATTTCAGTATCTCTGTCTCGGGTAATATTGAATGTGCTTGATAGTTTTTACTTGACAAATAAGGTCTGGTCACATTTGCCAAGCCCTAATTTCATTTTGACGTCCAACTTGGATATCAAAATGCAATTTGCGCTTGACGAATTATTATTATTATTATTATTTCCTTTTATTTCTAGTGTATACTCATTTCTTTCGGGGTTCCGACCAGAGACCTAAGGTCAGAAATGGCATCAAAAGGCTGTAATGCCACTAAGACACGAGGGGTTAGAGGGTGTGGAGAATTAGGTAAAGAAACATTAATAATGAGCGGGAAGAGGAAAGAGTAATCAGGAAGGTAGTAGATAGCGATTGACATTGCATTTAAGTGTTTGCAGATGAAATTTGGTTCTAAAGCATGGAGCTGGAAGGGAGTTCGACGAGCGAGAAATGCGTGCATAGAATTTACGGTTACATCTAGTGAATTCAACTGTAAATTGATGAGATCTCAACGCCAGTCTAGCACTGTGCTTGAATTCAAGGAGTCTGGGTACCATAATGAAGAACCATATTTATTTCCGCTTATTTACAAAAAAAAGGTGGCAAATGGTCAAAATGGGGAATGGGGAAAAGGACAGTCTTCTTCTGCCTTAACATTAAACTTAGCTAGCCACAAACATTGACCCAGACATACAAAAATCTTCCATACACCAAAACAACGCATTCTTACTTAGCATTCTTAGAACATCCACCGTAATACCTCATAGTCTCTATGAAAATCATAACTAGTCTGTTGGGGGAGGGGAATAGAATAACAATTTTTAAAAGTGTAGATCCCAATGCGAAGAGCTCATCCGAAAAATAACCATGAAAGTATTTATAGAAAAGTAACAGAGTGGCAACTGTGGTGGGAAAGGACCAATAATATTACAGATTTTTCTTTGGATCTTATCAAGGCGCTCAAGGTAAATAGCAGGGTCACTGAACTATATGTAGCAGCTATATTCTAAGCATGAACAAATGATAGACTTGTTTGTGCTATGCTTGAAAAACTCTTAGGCGATCATGTATCTTTCGATATTTTACTGACGAGGTAGACTTTTTCACGCACTAGTTGCCATTTCTTTTTGCAATTGACCAGTTGCCATCCAAGGCTATAGAACCTGGTCTGTCTTGCTATTTACCCATAGCTGGGGGGGGAGAAGACGAGAATTCATACCTTTCCCAACGGTATTAGCACGTAAGTTAATTATATTGGATTCGACTGGATTTTGAACACAGGTGTCCGATTCTTCAATCCGAGCCACTATCCATTACTCCACAGTGCCTACTTCCTTAAGTATTCAGTCAGTTATGAACGATGCGTGATGTAATCTTAGTCGATCATGTATCATTCGATACATGACTGACAAGGCATTTTTTTTTCTTGCAGTAGGTTGCCATTTCTTTTTGCAATAGACCAGTTGCCATCCAAGGCTATAGAACCTGGTCTGTCCTGCTATTTACCCATAACTGGGGAGAGAAGAAGAGAATTCACATCTTTCCGAAGGGTATTAGAACGTAAGTTAATTATATTGGATTCGACTGGAATTCGAACTCGGCTCTCCGATTCTACAATCCGAGCCGCAGTGAACCAAAATTGTACACATTATATTATTTTAATTATTATTATTATTTGAGCCGAAGTTAAACCACATCCTTTAGATCGAAACCGGAAATTTTAGAATCTATGCTAAAACCTTCTATTGTTGATATTATATTGTGTGATCGAATTAATATCCACCTTCGATCGGCAAAACTAATAAGTACACGTGTGTGCAATAGTAACGAGGAGTGTTGTTTGGAAATAATAATTATGAACTCAGCAATAATTATAAGAATTGATGTTGTCATCCGTTGTCATTGGACAGAGAGAAGGAGATTTCTGAAAAGAATCTTAAGGAAGCCATTGTGGTTGCAAAGTAAATATTGTCTTCACGATAAGTGAATCATTAAAAATAACGGTTTGCCGACAATAACGCGATTAAGACAATTCTTTTGCTCTCTTCCTCTTTCTTCCGTTTTCTCTCATTCTTTTTCTTTTCTTTTTTCTTTCTTCTTTCCCTTTCACCTTTCTTTCTTTCTCTCTCTCACACCTCTCTCTTTCTTTTCTCTCCCTTTGTTCTTTTTACTCTGTCCTTCTCTAATACACCTCTCCTTCTTTCTATTTCTTCCCCTCTTTTCTTCCGTTTTTTTCTCTCATTCTTTTTCTTTTCCATTTCTTATTTTACTTCTACTCTGTCCTTCTCTAATATTCACTCTTCTTCTTTCTTTCCCTTTCATCTTTCTTTCTTCTCTCTCTAACTCCTTCTCTCTCTCTTTCTTTATCTCTCCTTTGTTCTTTACATACGCCTCTCCTTCTTTCTATTTCTTCCCCCTCTTTCTTCCGTTTTCTCTCATTCTTTTTTTTTCCATTTCTTATTTTACTTCTCTCTGTCCGTCTCTAATATTGACTCTTTTTTTTCTCTTTCCCTTTCATCTTTTTTTTTCTTTCACACTTCTATTTCTCTCTTTCTTTTTTTCTCTCCTTTGTTCATTTTTACATTTTACTTCGCCTCTCCTTCTCTATTTCTTCCCCTCTTTCTTCCGTTTTTCTCGCATTCTTTTTTTTCCATTTCTTATTTTACTTCTTCTCTGTCCGTCTCTAATATTCACTCTTTTTTTTTCTCTTTCCTTTCATCTTTTCTTTTCATTCTCTTTAACACTTACTCTCTCGTTTTTTTTCTCTCCTTTGTTCTTTATATACGGCCTCTCCTTCTTTCTCTATTTCTTCCCTCTTTCTTCCGTTTTTTTCTCTCATTCTTTTTTTTTTTTCCATTTCTTATTTTACTTCTACTCTGTCCTTTCTCTAATATTCACTCTTCTTTTTCTTCTCTTTCCTTTCATCTTTTTTTCTCTTTCACACTTACTTTTCTCTTTTTTTTTCTCTCCCTTTGTTCTTTACATACGCCTTTCCTTCTCTTTCTATTTCTTCCCCTCTTTCTTCCGTTTTTCTCTCATTCTTTTCTTTTCCATTTCTTATTTTACTTCTACTCTGTCCTTCTCTAATATTCACTTTTCTTTTCTTCTCTTTTCCCCTTTCATCTTTCTTTTTTTTCTCTTTCACACTTTTCTTCTCTCTTTCTTTTTTCTCCCTTTGTTCTTTATACGCCTCTCCTTCTCTATTTCTTCCCCTCTTTCTTCCGTTTTTCTCTCATTCTTTTTCTTTTCCATTTCTTATTTTACTTCTACTCTGTCCGTCTCTAATATTCACTCATTTTTTCTTCTCTTTCCCTTTCATCTTTCTTTTTCTTTCTCTTTCACACTTACCTCTCTCTTTCTTTTTTCTCTCCTTTTGTTCTTTCCATTTTACGCCTCTCCTTCTCTCTATTTCTTCCCTCTTTCTTCCGTTTTTTTCTCATTTTTTTTTCTTTTTTTTCTTATTTTACTTCTACTCTGTCCGTCTCTAATATTCCTTTTTTCTTCTCTTTCCCTTTCATCTTTCTTTTCTTTCTCTTTCACACTTACTCTCTCTCTTTTTTTTTTTCTCTCACTTTGTTCTTTTTACATACTTCTCTCCTTCTCTCTATTTCTTTCCCCCTCTTTCTTCCGTTTTTCTCTCATTCTTTTCTTTTCCATTTCTTATTTTACTTCTACTCTGTCCTTCTCTAATATTCCTCATCTTTTTTTCTCTTTTTCCCTTTCATCTTTTTCTTACTTTCTCTTTCACACTTACTCTCTCTTTTTTTTCTCTCCCTTTGTTCTTACATACACCCTCCTTCTTACTATTTCTTACCCTCTTTCTTCCGTTTTTCTCTCATTCTTTTTTTTTCCATTTCTTATTTTCTTTTCTCTTTGTCCTTCTCTAATATTCTCTTTTTCTTTCTTTTCTTTCTTTCTTTTCCCCTTTTCTTTCTTTTTTCTTTGTTCTTTTTCTCCTTTCATTTCTTCCCTCTTTTCCGTTTTCTCTCATTTTTTTTTTTCTCTTTCTGTCCTTCTCTAATATTCACTCTTTTTCTTCTCTTTCCCTCTCTTTCCTTTCTCTTTTACTCTCTCTTTTCTTCTCCTTTGTTCTTTACACCTCTATTTTTTTTCTTCCGTTTTCTCTCATTCTTTTTCTTTTCCATTTCTTATTTTACTTCACTCTGTCCTTCTCTAATATTCCTCTTCTTTCTTCTCTTTCCGTTTCATCTTTCTTTCTTCTCTCTTTCACACTTATTCTCTCTTTCTTTTTATGTCTTCCTTTGTTCTTTACATACGCTTCTCTCCTTCTCTATTTCTTCCCCATCTTTCTTCCGTTTTCTCTCTCTTTCTTTCTCTCCCTTTTTCTTTGCCCTCTTCTCTCATTCTTTTCGTTTTTTCCATTTTTTTTTTACTTCTACTCTGTCCGTCTCTAATATTCACTCTTCTTTCTTCTCTTTCCTTTCATCTTTCTTTTTTTCTTCACACTTCTCTCTTTCTTTTCTCTCTCCTTTGTTCTTTGCATATCTCCTTCTCTCTATTTCTTCCCCTCTTTCTTCCGTTTTTTCTCATTCTTTTTCTTTTCCATTTCTTATTTTACTTCTACTCTGTCCGTCTCTAATATTCACTCTTCTTTTTCTCTTTCCCTTTCATCTTTCTTTTTTCTCTTTTTACTTACTCTTTCTTTTTTTTTTCTTCCTTTATTTCTTTACATACTTCCTCTCCTTCTCTCTATTTCTTCCCCTCTTTTTTCTTCCGTTTTTCTCTCATTCTTTTTTTTTCCATTTCTTATTTTACTTCTTCTCTGTCCTTCTCTAATATTCACTATTTTCTTCTCTTTTCCCTTTCATCTTTTCTTCTTTTCTCTTTTCACACTTACTCTCTCTTCTTTTTTCTCTCCCTTTGTTCTTTACATACCTCTCTTCTTCTATTTCTTCCCCACTTTCTTCCATTTTTTCTCTCATTCTTTTTCTTTTCCATTTCTTATTTTACTTCTACTCTGTCCTTCTCTAATATTCACTTTCTTTTTTTCTTTCTTTCTTTCATCTTTCTTTTCTTTTCTTTCACATCTCTCTTTTTTTTCTCTCCCTTTGTTCTTTACATATTCCTCTCCTTCTTCTATTTCTTCCCTCTTTCTTCCGTTCTTTTTTTTTCTCATTCTTTTTTCTTTTCCATTTCTTATTTTACTTCTACTCTGTCCTTCTCTAATATTCACTCTTTTTTCTTCTCTTTCCCTTTCATCTTTCTTTCTTTCTCTTTTTTACTCTCTTTTTTTTCTCTCTTTTATTTCTTTCCACCTCTCCTTCTACTATTTCTTCCCCCCTTTCTTCTCTTTTTCTCATTTCATTTTTTTCTTTTTCCATTTTTATTTTTCTTTACTTCTCTGTCCTTTCTCTTTTTATTCACTCTTCTTTCTTCTCTTTCCTTTTCATCTTTTCTTTTTTCTCTTTTCCATTTCTTATTTTACTTCTGCTCTGTCCTTCTCTAATATTTCTTTATCTCCCTTTGTTCTTTACATACGCTTTGTTCTTCTCCTTCTCTCTATTTCTTCCCCCTTTCTTCCGTTTTTCTCTCATTCTTTTCTTTTCCATTTCTTATTTTACTTTCTCTGTCCTTCTCTAATATTCACTCTTTTTTCTTCTCCCTTTCCCTTTCATCTTTTCTTTTTTCTCTTTCACACTTACTCTCTCTTTTTTTTCTCTCCTTTGTTCTTTACATACTACTCTCTCCTTCTCTCTATTTCTTCCCCTCTTTCTTCCTTTTTTTTCTCTCATTCTTTTTCTTTTCCATTTCTTATTTTACTTCTTCTCTGTCTTTTCTCTAATATTCACTCTTCTTTCTTCTCTTTCCCTTTCATCTTTCTTTCTTTCTCTTTAACACTCTCTTTCTTTATCTCTCCTTTCCATTTCTTTACATACGCCTCTCCTTCTTTCTATTTCTTCCCTCTTTCTTCCGTTCTTTTTTTTCTCTCATCTTTTTCTTTTTCCATTTCTTATTTTACTTCTACTCTGTCCGTCTCTAATATTCACTCTTCTTTCTTCTCTTTCCCTTTCATCTTTCTTTCTTTCTCTCTAACACTTACTCTCTTTTTTTTTCTCTCCTTTGTTCTTTACATACGCCTCTCCTTCTTTCTATTTCTTCCCCTCTTTCTTCCGTTTTCTCTCATTCTTTTTCATTCTTTTTCCATTTCTTATTTTACTTCTACTCTGTCCTTCTCTAATATTCTTCTTTTCTTTCTTCTCTTTCCCTTTCATCTTTCTTTCTTTCTCTTTAACACTAACTCTCTCTTTCTTTATCTCTCCCTTTGTTCTTTACATACGCCTCTCCTTCTCTATTTCTTTCCTCTTTTCTTCCGTTTTTTCTCTCATTCTTTTTCTTTTTCCATTTTTATTTTACTTTTACTCTGTCCGTCTCTAATATTCACTCTTCTTTCTTCTCTCTTTTTTCCTTTCATCTTTCTTTTTTTTTTTCTCTTTTACTTCCGTTTTCTCTCTCTTTTTTTATCTCCTCTTCTTTGTTCTTTTACATACGCCACTCCTTCTCTATTTCTTCCCTCTTTCTTCCGTTTTTCTCTCATTCTTTTTCTTTTCCATTTCTTATTTTACTTTCTGTCCGTCTCTAATATTCACTTTTTTCTTCTCTTTCCTTTCATCTTTCTTTTTTTTTTCTCCTTTTAACACTTATCTCTCTTTCTCTTTTATTTCTCCTTTGTTCTTTACATACGCCTCTCCCTTTCTTTCTATTTCTTCCCCTCTTTCTTCCGTTTTTCTCTCATTTTTTCTTTTTCCATTTCTTATTTTACTTCTTCTCTGTCCGTCTCTAATATTCACTCTTTTTTTCTTCTCTTTCCCTTTCATCTTTTTCTTTTTTTTTCTTTCACACTTACTCTCTTTCTTTTTTCTTCTCCCTTTGTTCTTTACATACGCCTCTCCTTCTTTCTATTTCTTCCCCTCTTTCTTCCGTTTTTTTCTCATTCTTTTTTTCTTTTCCATTTCTTATTTTACTTCTACTCTGTCCTTCTCTAATATTCACTCTTTTTTTCTTCTCTTTCCCTTTTCATCTTTCTTTCTTTTCTCTAACACTTCTCTCTTTCTTTTTTTCTCTCCCTTTGTTCTTTTACATACGCCTCTCCTTTTTTTCTATTTCTTTCCCTCTTTCTTCCGTTTTTCTCTCATTCTTTTTCTTTTCCATTTTTATTTTACTTCTACTCTGTCCTTCTCTAATATTCACTTTTCTTTCTTCTCTTTCCCTTTCATCTTTTTTTTTCTTTCTTCACACTCTACTCTCTCTTTTTTCTCTCCTTTTGTTCTTTACATACGTCTCTCTCCTTTCTTATTTCTTCCCCTCTTTCTTCCGTTTTTCTCTCATTCTTTTTTCTTTTCCATTTCTTATTTTACTTCTTTCTCTGTCCGTCTCTAATATTCACTCTTTCTTTCTTCTCTTTCCCTTTCATCTTTCTTTTTTTTCTCTCCTTTCTCTCTTTCTTTTTTCTCTCCTTCGTTCTTTTTTTTGTTCTTACGCCTCTCCTTCTCTCTATTTCTTCCCCTCTTTCTTCCGTTTTTTTCTCATTCTTTTTCTTTTCCATTTCTTATTTTACTTCTTCTCTGTCCGTCTCTAATATTCACTCTTCTTTCTTCTCTTTCCCTTTCATCTTTCTTTCTTTCTCTCTAACACTTACTCTCTCTTTCTTTATCTCTCCCTTTGTTCTTTACATACACCTCTCCTTCTTTCTATTTCTTCCCCTCTTTCTTCCGTTTTTCTCTCATTCTTTTTCTTTTCCATTTCTTATTTTACTTCTACTCTGTCCTTCTCTAATATTCACTCTTTTTTCTTCTCTTTCCCTTTAATCTTACTTTCTTTCTCTTTCACACTTACTCTCTCTTTCTTTTTCTCTCCCTTTGTTCTTTACATACACCTCTCCTTCTTTCTATTTCTTCCCCACTTTCTTCCATTTTTTTCTCATTTTTTTCTCTTTTTCCATTTCTTATTTTACTTCATCTCTGTCCTTCTCTAATATTCACTTTCTTTTTTTTTCTCTTTCCCTTTCATCTTTTTTTTTTTTTTTCTCTTCTAACACCTCTCTCCTTCTCTCTATTTCTTTCTTTTTTTCTCTCCTTTTTTTTCATTTCTTATTTTACTTCATACATTCCTCTTTTTCTTCCTTCTTTCTATTTCTTCCCTCTTTTTTTTTCCGTTTTTCTTCATTCCTTCTTTTTCTTTTCCATTTTCTTATTTTTCTTTCATTTCTCTGTCCTTGTCTAATATTCCTCTTTTTTTCTTTTTTCTTTCCTTTCATCTTTCTTTTTTTCTCTCACACTTACTCTCTTTTTTTTTTCTCTCCTTTGTTTCTTTACATACACCTCTCCTTTTTCTATTTCTTCCCCTCTTTCTTCCGTTTTTTCTCATTCTTTTTCTTTTCCATTTCTTATTTTACACTTACTCTGTCCGTCTCTAATATTCACTCTTTCTTTCTTCTCTTTCCCTTTCATCTTTCTTTTCTTTCTCTCTTTAACTTTGTTCTTACTCTCTCTTTCTTTTTCTCTCTCTCCTTTGTTCTTTTATTTCTTATTTACGCCTCTTCCTCCTTTCTTTCTATTTCTTCCCCTCTTTTCTTCCGTTTTTCTCTCATTCTTTTTCTTTTCCATTTCTTATTTTACTTCTTCTCTGTCCGTCTCTAATATTCCTCTTCTTTCTTCTCTTTCCCTTTCATCTTTCTTTTTTCTCTTCTAACACTTTTACTCTCTCTTTTTTTTCTCTCCTTTGTTCTTTCATACGCCTCTCCTTCTTTCTATTTCTTCCCTCTTTCTTCCGTTTTTTCTCTCATTCTTTTTCTTTTCCATTTCTTATTTTACTTCTTCTCTGTCCGTCTCTAATATTCACTCTTCTTTCTTCTCTTTCCCTTTTCATCTTTCTTTCTCTCTAACACTTCTCTCTTTTTTTTTTTTCTCTCCTTTGTTCTTTACATACGCCTCTCCTTCTTTCTATTTCTTCCCTCTTTCTTCCATTTTTTCTCATTCTTTTTCTTTTCCATTTCTTATTTTACTTCTACTCTGTCCTTCTCTAATATTCACTCTTTTTTCTTCTCTTTCCCTTTCATCTTTCTTTCTTTCTCTTTCACACTTACTCTCTTTTTTTTTTCTCTCCCTTTGTTCTTTACATACACCTCTCCTTCTTACTATTTCTTCCCCTCTTTCTTCCGTTTTTCTCTCATTCTTTTTCTTTTCCATTTCTTATTTTACTTCTACTCTGTCCTTCTCTAATATTCACTCTTTTTTCTTCTCTTTCCCTTTCATCTTTCTTTCTTTCTCTTTCACACTTACTTCTCTCTTTTTTTTTTTTTCTCTCCCTTTGTTCTTTACATACACCTCTCCTTCTCTCTATTTCTTCCCTCTTTTCTTCCTTATTTTTTCTCTCATCTTTTTCTTTTCCATTTCTTATTTTTTTCTTCTCTGTCCGTCTCTAATATTCACTTTTTTCTTCTCTTTTTTTCATCTTTCTTTTTCTTTTCACTTTTCTCTCTTTCTTTTTCTCTCCCTTTGTTCTTTACATACCAATTTTCTCCTTCTTCTCTATTTCTTCCTCTTCTCTTTCTTCCGTTTTTCTCTCATTCTTTTTCTTTTTCCATTTCTTTATTTTCTTCTTTCTCTGTCCTTCTAATATTCTCTTCTTTCTTCTCTTTCCCTTTCATCTTTCTTTTTTTCTTTTAACACTCCTCTCTCTTTCTTTTCTCTCCCTTTGTTCTTTACATACGCCTCTCCTTCTCTAATATTCTATTTCTTCCTTTTCTTTTTTCTCTCATTTTTTTCTTTTTCATTTCTTATTTTACTTCTTCTCTGTCTTCTCTAATATTCCTCTTCTTTCTTCTCTTTTCCCTTTCATCTTTCTTTCTTTCTCTCTTACACACACCTCTTCTTCTCTCTTTCTTTTCTCTCCCTTTGTTCTTTACATACGCCTCTCCTTCTTTCTATTTCTTCCTTTCTTTCTTGTTTTTTTCTCTCATTCTTTTTCTTTTCCATTTCTTATTTTTTACTTCTTCTCTGTCCGTCTCTAATATTCCTCTTCTTTCTTCTCTTTCCCTTTCATCTTTTCTTTTTTTCTCACTTTGTTCTTTAACACTTACTCTCTTTTCCGTTTTTTTCTCTCCCTTTGTTCTTTACATACGCCTCTCCTTCTTTCTATTTCTTCCCCTCTTTCTTCCGTTTTTCTCTCATTCTTTTTCTTTTCCATTTCTTATTTTACTTCTTCTCTGTCCGTCTCTAATATTCTTTTTCTTCTCTTTCTTTTCTTTTTTCCTTTTCATCTTTCTTTTTTTGTTTTTTCTACCTCTCTTCTTCTTATTTCTTCTTTTTCATTTTTCTCTCATTCTTTGTTCTTTTTACATACTAATATTCCTCTCCTTCTCTTTATTTCTTCCCCTCTTTCTTTTTCTCGTTTTTTTTTCTCATTCTTTTTTCTTTTTCCGTTTTTTTTCTTATTCTTTTTTTTTTTCTCTGTCCGTCTCTAATATTTCTTTTTTCTTCTCTTTCCCTTTCATCTTTCTTTTTCTTTCTCTTTCACACTTACTCTTTTTTCTCTTTCTTTTTCTCTCCTTTGTTCTTTACATACGCCTCCTTCTTTCTATTTCTTCCCTTTTCTTCCGTTTTTCTCTCATCTTTTTTCTTTTCCATTTCTTATTTTTTTCTCTAATATTCTCTGTCCTTCTCTTTAATATTCCTCTTCTTTTCTTCTCTTTCCCTTTCATCTTTTTTCTTTCTTTCACTCTCTCTCTTTTTTTCTCTCCCTTTGTTCTTTACATACGCCTCTCCTTCTTTCTATTTCTTCCCCTCTTTCTTCCGTTTTTCTCTCATTCTTTTTTTCTTATTTTTTCCATTTCTTATTTTACTTCTTCTCTCTTTCCTTTCTCTAATATTCACTCTTCTTTCTTTCTCTCCTTCCTTTCATCTTTTTCTTTCTTTCTCTTTAACATTTTACTTCTCTCTTTTTTTATCTCTCCCTTTGTTTTTTTATACGCCTCTCCTTCTCTCTATTTCTTCCCCTCTTTCTTCCGTTTTTTTCTCATTCTTTTTCTTTTCCATTTCTTATTTTACTTCTTCTCTGTCCGTCTCTAATATTCACTCTTCTTTCTTCTCTTTCCCTTTCATCTTTTTTTTTTTCTCTTTCTCTAACCTCTCTCTTTCTTTTTCTCTCCCTTTGTTCTTTACATACGCCTCTCCTTCTCTCTATTTCTTCCCCTCTTTCTTCCGTTTTTCTCTCATTCTTTTTCTTTTCCATTTCTTATTTTACTTCTTCTCTGTCCGTCTCTAATATTCACTCTTCTTTCTTCTCTTTCCCTTTCATCTTTCTTTCTTTCTCTCTAACACTTACTCTCTCTTTCTTTTTCTCTCCCTTTGTTCTTTACATACGCCTCTCCTTCTTTCTATTTCTTCCCCTCTTTCTTCCATTTTTTTCTCTCATTCTTTTTCTTTTCCATTTCTTATTTTACTTCTTCTCTGTCCGTCTCTAATATTCTTCTTTTTTTCTTCTCTTTCCCTTTCATCTTTCTTTCTTTCTCTCTAACACTTACTCTCTCTTTCTTTTTCTCTCCCTTTGTTCTTTACATACGCCTCTCCTTCTCTCTATTTCTTCCCCTCTTTCTTCCGTTTTTCTCTCATTCTTTTTCTTTTCCATTTCTTATTTTACTTCTACTCTGTCCTTCTCTAATATTCACTCTTTTTTCTTCTCTTTCCCTTTCATCTTTCTTTCTTTCTCTTTCACACTTACTCTCTCTTTCTTTATCTCTCCCTTTGTTCTTTACATACGCCTCTCCTTCTCTCTATTTCTTCCCCTCTTTCTTCCGTTTTTCTCTCATTCTTTTTCTTTTCCATTTCTTATTTTACTTCTTCTCTGTCCTTCTCTAATATTCACTCTTTTTTTCTTCTCTTTCCCTTTCATCTTTCTTTTTTCTCTCTCTAACACCTCTCTCTTTCTTTTTCTCTCCCGTTTTTTTGTTCTTTTCTTTTACATACTATTATTCCTCTCCTTCTCTTTCCTTTCATTTCTTCTTTCTTCCGTTTTTCTCTCATTCTCCTTTTTTTTCTTTTCCATTTCCTTCTTCTGTCCGTCTCATTCACTCTTTTTCTTTTTCTTTTTCATCTTTCTTTTTTTCTTTCACTTTCATTTTTCTTTCTCTCTCTTTCTTTCTTTATCTCTCCTTTGTTCTTTACATACGCCTCTCCTTCTCTCTATTTCTTCCCCTCTTTCTTCCGTTTTTTCTCATTCTTTTTCTTTTCCATTTCTTTTTTTTTTACTTTTCTGTCCTTCTCTAATATTCACTCTTCTTTCTTTTCTCTTTTCCCTTTCATCTTTCTTTTTCTTTCTCTTTAACACTTACTCTCTCTTTCTTATTCTCTCCGTTTTTCTCTCATTTGTTCTTTTCCATTTCATCCCTCTCCTTCTCTCTATTTCTTCCCCTCTTTCTTTTCTTTTTTCTCTCATTCTTTTTTTTTTTCCATTTCTTATTTTTTCTTCTCTCTTCTTCTTGTCCTTCTCTTTCAATATTCTTTTTTCTCTTTCTTTCTATTTCTTTCCCTTTCATCGTTTTTTTCTTTTCTTTTCATTTCATATTCACTCTCTCTTTCTTTTCTTTCTTTCCCTTTCTTTCTTACATACACCTCTTTCTTTTCTCTCTATTTCTTCCCCTCTTTCTTATTTCATTTAGGTTTTCTTCATTTTTATTATTTTTCTTTTTCTTTTTTAATTTTCTTTCTTCTACTCTGTCCTTTTTTCTTTCTCTCTCGTCTCTTTTTTTTTCCTTTCTCATTCTTTCTTTTTTTTTTTCTTTTCTCTTTCCTTCTCTTTTTTTCTTCTTTTGTTTTTTTTATGTCCCCATTTCTCTTTCTTTCTTTTCTGTTTCTCCGTTTTTTTGTTTCTCTTTTTTCATTTCTTATCTCTCTTTTATCGAATTGTTTTTCTACCTTCCTTTCTTTTCTTTTTCCCGCCCTCTTTTCTTTCTTTTCCTCACTATTTCCTTTTTTCTTTTTTCTCTGTAATTTTCATTCTTTCTTGTTTCTTTTCATTCTTTTTCCCTTTTTTACTTCTTCTCTCTCTCATTCTTTCCTCTTTCCTATCTCTTCTGAGCTACGTTTCTCTTTCTCTCGTTCTCCTTCAGTTCTGTTTCCTTCCTTTCTTTCATTCTTCCTTCCTGTTTTTTCTTCTTTAACCTTCTGTTTTTTCATTCTGTTTTTTTATATTCTCTTTCCCTTTCGTCTTTCGTTCTCTCACTCATCCTTCTCCCCCCTCTCTCTCTCTCTCGTTCTCGAACTTTTTTGCTTTGCTTCTCTCTCTCTCTCTCATTCTCCATTCCATTCTGAGTCCTTTCTTCCCTTTCTTTTCCGTTTTTTTCTTTCTTTTTATTTTTTTTCTTCTTTGTCCTTCTCTAATTTTCATTCTTTTTTCTTCTTTCTTTTTTTCCTTTCGTTTTACTTTTGTTCTTTCTCCCTTTCTCTCTTTCTATTCTCTCTTTCTTTTTTTCTCTCTCTTTTCTCTCTTATTTTAACTGTTTGTTTTACTTTCTTTTTTCTCTTTCCTTTCTCTCTCTCTCTCGATTTCTTTACATACGCCTTTTCATTTCTTCCCCTCTTTCTTCGTTTTTTCATTCTTCTTTTCCATTTTCTTCCTTTCTTTCTTTCTTTCTATTTTTTCTTCATTAACCTTCAGTAATTTTCATTTATTTTCTTCTCTTTCCCTTTCGTTTTTCTTTTTTTCACTCACCCTCTCTCTCTCTCTCTCTCTCTCTCTCTTTCTTTCTTTTTTTCTCTCATTTCTTTAACCTCCCTTCTCTCCTCTTTCTTTTTCATTTAGGTTTTTCTCATTTTTTCTTTTTCCTTTGTTTTTTATTTCTTTTCTCTTTCTACTTCTTTCTCTCTTTCTTCTCTCTCTCACTTTCCTTCTCGTTTTTTTCTTTCTTTTTTTCTCTCTCTTTCCATTTCTCACTTCTATTCATAGCTCTTCCTTTTCTTTTCTTTCCTTTCTTTTCTTTTTCCTTTTTTATCTTTTATTAAGTTTCTTTTTTTTTTCATTCCTTCCTTTTTTTCATTTTCTTCTGTTTTTTCTTTAACCTTCGTTTTCTTTTCTTTC